>DWPA01005297.1:0-11955 GCA_018251375.1 Calpodes ethlius
ACCTGAACCGATTTTTAATTTTGAAAAAGTGTTATTAAGTCTAAAAAAACTTATAATGCGTACTCGTATTCAAATTTAAATCCATATTGTGATTATAAAGTATTCTATGAGGTAAACTATTTTTTTTCGAAAAGGAAGCATTAGTTAACTGTATGTGATTCTGATGATATACTGGGTTGCAAGAGGATTTTTTTACATTTATAGTTAAAAAAAATTACTCAACAATATTTGAACCCGCTGTATATAAGCACATTGCCTTGTACTTTCGGGATTACTATTGTAAGAAGGGGATCGTTTATTTCCTTACTGTAAAAATGTTCTCAAACTTTAGCTATAAATATGACACAATTATTAGTTTCTTAATACATGCGTTATGAATTGTACAAATGATGATTTAGATATTTAGCAAGAAAAATTACATTTTACAAATATTTAATTTGTAAAAACCATAGAATATCACTATTGTCAAGTCAAGTAAAACACGAAATGATACAGAAAGGCTTAGTAAAAACATATTAGATTTTTAAGAGGACAAACAAATAGATTTGGTACATAACTTTCTTTTATATTTGCACTGTATGTGTTTTCATATCTACGACACAAGGAATCAGTGTAAATTTCAAATTTCGATGTTACCGTAAATATCATGCTAACAGACTCGAAGCGTGGGTAGCAAGTATGAATTGAATATTGATTTTAGAAGCAGCCTACTATAGCTTTGCTACCAGTTTTCCATACCAAACTAGAGGTGGACAAAATTTCACTTTAGATACAAAACTGTCAACATCGCTTCTTATTCGTCCTCTGTAAATATGAAGACCAAATTTATAATGACAAAATGTATAATGTTAATGGGAAAATTTGAGAAGCACTTGCTGATCGTGTGAATAATCGCAGTGAGCAATGTCGGGATTTGATGAAAGAATCCGAGAACTCCTAGAGGGCGCGAATGACGTCACCGACACGAACTGCCCTTGCTAAGAAATATTGCTTTTACTTTATTTTAAGTAGTCTGTATCGATTTCGATACCTAGTTGATAAGAAAACGTAGAGTACTTTACAATTCCCGTCTGGTTTGATTCCTTTATTTCATTTTAAAACTTAAAATATCTAATTTTAAAAATGGAACGCCAAATATTTTTATGCAGACTTACTAATGTCGACAGATTAAGTAATCAATGCGAATTGTACCACGTTTGAATATAATATTTTTTAAAGTTTCATTACACTGTGCAGCGGAATAGTTCCAAATTTGAATGTAGTAACATTTTTATCTACTGTTCAGCACACATAAAATGTTACGTGGCTTGACTCTCATGTCGGTTTATAACAACCGGTGTATTTTAACTGAACTACTGGGAAAAGAATTCCCATTAGTTCAGTCAACTGAACCGGACAACCAAACCAGTGGGAATAAACACAATTTGTTGGATAACTCGATTTATATTCATGGTTATTGTTGTTAAATGCATTCATGTTTTACGTGTACGTATCTATTTTATATTTTTAAATGACAATTTTGCTGATCATATTTACTTATTTCCTTTTTTTCTAGCGAAAATATCTGAAACCATTAATAACAAATAGTAAAAAAAATATTTATTAAACTATGTAGATATATCATTATCACAACCCATAACTGTCTCGCTGCTGGGCTCGGACTCCTCTAACAATTTGACGAGTACAGGCGACGTATTCAGTCGTTGTCTTTGATATTACCTTTGGCGTAGCAGAAACACAGTGAGTGTTTGCATAGTAAGTGCGAGCAGTAATTCTAATATCCGGACCTGTTAATTTCAACAGTATTACTGTTGACTTGGTGTTGAAAAATACTATATATTTCTTATTCTCGTGTTGTGTTGGTAGTGACCATCTACCACTCAAGTTACCTGTCTAATTTTTCTGCTGTTGATACAACAAACGGTATATGTATCTATATTATAGTAACACAGTAAATCGTAAATTTTCTTTAAAATAGATACATTTTATTTAAAATAAATTAGTTTCGGTTCAAGTTTTTCTAAACTACAAACGTTGGGAAACAGTTCTGTAGTTTACTACCTCCCGTCTAAAGACTGTTCAGTGCTCCTGTCTATTTAAGGAACAAGATACGTGACTGGAATATCCCTCACGTAGACAACTGCTAAAGATGTGCTGACTAGTATGTTTTTAATTTTTTTTTACTAAATTCTATTGAACCTCCTATGTTAGTGTGTATCGGTTAAATATTGCAACAAAATTGCCATCCATTTTCAATTCATCCAATGAGTTCACATTTGCGATATTTTATATGTAAGTACAATAGCATTGTTACGATATGATAGTATTATGTCCCTGCCATACTTGTGTGAAATTTAGTATGAATAGAGTGAATTTGAAATTGTCGTATTCAATGAGATAAAAATGCTTGGCTACATTAATAGTTTCATATAAATTTTACTTTCCATTAGTTTTGTTGTCGATTAGCGTGTTAATTAACAAGCTAAAATGTTGGCTAAATTTGAGTATTATTAGCGCGGTAATTGATGCGTTAACATGCAGATGTGACCGCAAGATTAAGAAGATCCAAAGACTCACCCAGATACTGGCCACAGTTTTAATAAAATCAATTCATGTTTTAATGTTTTTATAATACTCAATTTCTTATTTTTATTATGTTTATCTCTAATATCAATGCCTATCTATAACAATTTTGTCGTATCCAATAGTTATCACATATAAAGCCAAATAAAAGAAAAAAATTAAACGTTAATCCTACACTCATATACTGGTGTAAATATCAGCGATGTAAATAAATATTGTTGCAAATAGAGTATAAAATAAGTACACGTAGCAAAATAAATATTGTACTAAAGCCAAGCTGAGACAAAGTGAGCGCAGGTGTTTAAGCATTCTAGTACCCTAAGTGATATATCCCATCTGCCGGCTTTGGCCCAAAAACAATAAATCACATATTACAACCACAACCCGCAATACGTAAACTAAATAACTAGATATAAATTGAACTATAATATTTTTATTTAAATTGCCAATAATCAAAAGACGGAACAATCAAAGAATTACAATTACCTTACCGACCAAAATGGGTTCATAATCTTACGCTTTTGGGACCTTTCATTCACAACTATTATAATAAACTTGAAAACAATCGCTTATTTACTAAATTAATCTTAGCGACGGCTAGAAATTACGAGATCACTAGTAGTAGGAACTTAATTAAAGAGTATCCATCGTAAAGTCCGCTAGGGAAGAGAAAGGTGCCATCCAAAGCTTTAGGGGATTAGTGATCTGTATTATTAAACCTAAAGAATAAGGTCAGTTGATACAATTAACAAAAATTCTCAATATTCCATGTCATCTCTCTAGTTATCTAGCAACTATCAAAAAGTCATCGTATTTATTATTATTTAACCAACGACTTTATTCAGAGATTATGGATTTAAATTCCTGTTAGATAAATCTAAATTCAGTAACTACCTTCAAAGTATATGAATAAAAGCAAATAATTAATCACCAACGTCAAAAGTCATATTTAAGTACAACTTTTAAATTCCATTTCTACAGTACAATATTAAAAAAACATCATCTATCTATTCAAAATGTTAATCCATTTTCTCTTTCACTCTCGATTTATTGGTACCAAAATCATAATGCAATTGGTATGAAATATCTCACTACAATTAGAGTACAAAGGACAGACACCCATAGAGAAGACAAACCCATTAAAATGTGCATTCAAAGTGCAAGTCATCTGGGGTGAGTGCCTTGTTTGGGGCGCACTTGTAGTAATTTATACAAGCGCTGATGCGTAAAATGAATGAGATTGTACTCCTAACTACGGTAAACGCACTTTGTTAATTTGTTGTTTTTTAGCATGAATGTAAATATTTTTAAATAGTGTGGAGTAAGTGCTCATGGAGTATGTGTGGTTTTAAACCGCCATCAAACGACCGCACCAAAATCAGATAGAAAAGACTTTGAGTCAACAGGAATGAAAAGATGATTTTTGACTTGCTATTGCATTGTAATCACAATAACATATTTCAATAATAAGTTAACAAACATGGTATTTTAAAACTTTTTGGCAGTGAATTATTATGCGTTATGTTACATAAGATCGTCATTTGTTTTTATAGACGGAAATTCACGCATAATGAATAGATTTAATGGCGATATATATTTTTTTCATTTGAAAATTCTGAAGTGATAATCATTGCAATTTCTACTTTGTTACATTACCATAGGGTCTAAAACGAGTTTGTGGGAGACGCCCGCTCTCGAACCAACGAGTTCATGCATACTAATCTTAGTGATGATCTCCATTAGGGACATCCTTCAACAGCGACTGGCGAAGATAACATCTGTATGACGTAGCATATGAGTAGATAGAGACTGATAGAACGTTGTACAAGCAGAGTATTACGTAGGTATTGATATAAGATTGTAGCAAATAATGTATGGGCGTGTAAGGAACCATGTCCAAACATACGTTGTATAGAACGAAATTGTCCCACAAGGTCCCCGTATGCTATGTTAGTTGATTAGTCTCAAAGCTGACTCTCCACAAAGTCCTCTGAGTCGCTAGGAGTAATTATAATAACGTCAAACGTCATATGTATGTATTTGTATCATCTCAGTCTATAAATATTTATTAATAAATAAATCAACTTAAAAAAATAATCAAGGTATGAATAATTTATGATTAGAAGTTCGTAACATCTAATTAATACCTTGAAACATTCCAGGTTTAGAAGAATAACGCTTAGAAACGCAATAGTCTTAGGAAATGTGTAACCATATCTAGGAAGCCTTTAAAGGCTACCTCGGTAAGATGAAAATGTTGCCATTCTCACACTTGTGTGCGTGTCGGCGACAGTAAGTACGCGATATCGCCACACACATAAGACATAATACATTTAAGGTCAACATGATATTAGGAAACTAACCGACTAGGCGTTATAAGTCTACGATGTCAGGAATTACTAGTTAAGTATTTTTTTACAGGTATTGATTGTGATAGACTATATTTTGAGTATTTTGTAGAAAAGATGCATTAACACATAGTAAGATTCAATATAGTTTTTAGAATCCTAACGATTTTTGCCTTTGATCCGCCATTTTATAAGATTTATAATATATTTCCGAACTTTTGGGGTAAGATCAAAAAGCTATCCTCTTCCACTTTAAGTTGTCAGCGAGTTATGGAAGTTTACGTGACCGATCGCGCGCCGTCTCGGAAATACGAATAGCTGGTTGGTAAAGGAACAAACAACTAGTTAGGAACATATAAACATTTACGAACATAGAATAGTAACGCGTAGAAACGGTGTCGTAGTATTTGTATTCAGGGGTGTATATGTTTTGTGAAATTGGTGTCAATTATATCGTATTCGTAACTTTATTTGCAACAATTCTTACAATATTATTTATTTCTTCTAATAGTAACATTTAATATTTTAAAAGCAAATAAAAAAAATCAAATATTGACTAAAATCCTTATAGTGTAAATTTTCAGTAAATTTGGCGTGCGAAGTCTTACCTAGGTGTATGTTACAATGAACTATTTATTTAAACTTAAATACAAGTTAATTGCATCTTAAATGGTTGTTATTTAAGATAATATCGTAACATAATCTCCGGAAGCGATACACGAAATCGCATCGTTTCAGGAAGCCGACAGAATCTGGGGCGAACATTACGCTATTACGAGAAAGTTACACGATCTCACTAACATCCTACTAGCTGGTTGATGAAGAAATAATTTAATAGTTAACTAAAACTCGCTTTTATACTGCATACAATTTAATAACTGTGCTGTTAACTGATGGGAGTTATTCCTCTCGCGTCAATCTTAAATGTAGTATCAGGTTATATTTGTCAATCAAAGGCGTATTGTCATCAGAATTAAATCAATGTGTCAAATTTGTTATATTAAATTTGATCTACTTCTCATTAATTGACGTTTGATTATTGGCATTGGGTAGCAGAAAATGGAAGATGGTTAGTAAAACAGATTCAGAAAATATTAAAGAACACATCCTGGCATAATTATAATAAAATATATATTTGTTAGTATAATATAATATATAGTTACTTCCGTAGAAAAAACCACGAGGCTAAAAATTGTTTGTTAATTAGATATACAATTTTTGTACCAGCCGTTTATAATATAAAATTTTAATATTTTTTTGTCACCGTAAATCAAGTTTGGTTTTATTTTAAGAAAACTGGATACGGGGCTTCTCCTATTGGTCATGAAAATTAATGTGGCCATTGGCACCCACATTTTAGTAAAACGACAATTCACGATCGAAGCTAACAAAACGGTAATGTTACCGTTTAACAATACATTACAAAATAGGTTAGGAGTTAAATAAGGCTTGCTTGAAGTTAAAGACATACGTTGAAAGAACTGCAAGTGCGCATCCGGGGGGCGAAGGCGGGGGTGGAGGCTGCAGGAAACTTGTTTTTCCGACGTAGGGCGGCAGTCCGCCTCACGCGCCCACCGCGCCACGACCTCTGTCGGTAACACACCGAACTTACAACTTCGCACCTAAACATAACACTAAATAAGTGCGCCCTAAACTTTATGTCGCCGCGTGTGGATTTCGGAACGCAACTATGTTGGGTGTGAAATGTTAATGTGTTGTGTGAAGTGAGTTTTAGTAATGACGGTTGAAGTTGAAACTAATAAAATGGATTTATTTATTGGTACAGTATATATTATGTATATAGATATGTTTTTATTCGAGATGTTTTATTAAACATATCGGTAAATTTATTATATTGACATTTTGGATAAATGTTGGAACAGCGTTCGGTGGCGGCAGTATTTATATGTGTCACATTTCTTGATACCAGTTTTCCGCGTTTCCTTTTCTGCGATTGTAATTCGCCGGGAACCTTTTGGGGATAATATTGTTTGTTTTATGGTACTCTTTGGAGGGAACCGAACTTGTTTTATGAGATTTCATTAATATTATATATACATATTATTACTGCAGGAAAAATATTTTGCGAATTTTTAACATCACAGTAACTTTATAAATTAAAGTTACTGTGATGTTAAAAATGATGACATATAATATTTTTAAGCTTTTAAGATTATTTCCATATAATATATGAAAATGATGCGCTGAAAAACAAATGAAATATATTAAAAGCGTATGGAGTAATTACAGATTTATATCCATAAACTTTTCAATTTACATATACTGAAAGATTTATTGTTACATTTTATGTGATAAAATAACGTTTCCAAACCTATGTTTAAACAATAACGTGGATATTATTACTCGGTATAGATAGAAGCTGTGCTTAGCATCTTAGGTCTCACTGAGACATTCTATTTGTATCTAGTTATATCTTTATCCTATACAAAATCTGCAGAACACATGTCATAACACGTCTTGGTAGTAACCATGTTGATAACTCTACTGAGCGTCGGTTTGTCTCGCTTGAGGCAAACATTGATGTGACAGGTAAATGTTTAATCTCCGATTGTGCGAGGTTTCATTACTATGTAATGCTGAAGTATTGTGAATGTTAATGTGTTAATTGACTGCGTACTAACTGAAAGAGCAGTCTCGAGACGCCGCCGCTGCCACGAGACAATTTACAGCGAAGCAACCTCAGTCTGAAGTTACTGCATGACGCAAAGAGTATCTAACCACTTCGGAATAACCGCGCGAGAAAAGGCGGAAGCGTTGTCGGACATTTCTGTTTAAAACTTGTTACACGAATTGTTATCGCAGTACATGTGTGTACATGTACATGCGTTTTTTACTAACTAATCGACTAATAGAAAGAAAGGCTTTAAATATTTGCATGATTAAGTATTGAACATGAATATGTCTATATGAGGTACCTATATGAATAACTATTTTCTCATGGAATTATACTAGTTTTTATAGACTTTTTTGGGAGTAAATTCAAAGTACGCTATTCTGGACATTGGGAATGTTCAAAGAAGTCTGAAGTTTCCTTAAAGTTGGATAAATTCCCTGCTAAAGTTTACTTTAAAATGACTCGAGCGAGGCAAAATACGACCGTCTTGACTACACGCGGAAACCTTACCGAGGTAATTCTGACCAACGACAAAAACCTACAACGCTTGGCTCGTGCCGCATTACACTCGGATGAAGCGGTATGCGCGCTTGCCTCGCCAAAGGCACGCATTTATAGACCGAACATTTGCCTGGAGAGGCCGCCTTGTGAGGCTGCTCGTTGAGTCAGTAAGCGGCTATTAATTGTTATTTTATCTAAACACATATACCATCATATTGATAATACTAATACTCATGCTTAAATACAAAGTAAACAACGGTAGGGATATTACCTAATAAACAGAACTAAAGAGCCGCCTTCCGCTTGAATCCGTATGTATTATTAGAACTATTTTACAGCGTCTGTTTACGTGGTGTATATGAAATCATTTCCTATCAATCAAATCATGAAACCTACACATGCTAATGATTTCGTGTTCATTTATTAAAGCATATCAATAGACATTCCCCATTCCCATTCGGTTTGCATAGCCGAATAACTGTAAATATCATTAAATATACGCAGTAACTATATGCATAAATTTACTTTTTACTATTGTAATTTATGTAGAAATTCCCAAAGTTATATTATAGTTAGATTTTCGAAAAATTAAATAGGTATGTACGCATTGTGATTTCAAATAGAGATAATGCGAACTTACTCATTTCAATTATTCTTGGAATGATTTGAATCATTTCTTGGGAATTGGGCCTATCAGAATTTATTTTGGAATATTTGGAAAGTTATTGTAATAATAATTTAGAAAAATATAAACCACATACTTAAAGGTTTAAAAACAACCTGTTTGAACTCCAAATATCTAAGAATAATAGCGCTTAAAAACATTTCAACTAAGATTTTAAAGGAAAATGAAAATATTGCCATATGTGAAAAATCAAAAATTTCCTCATTTAGTTAGTAATAATAGTTTAAGTACCACTCTCCAATATAAAAAATAAACACATTTCCATACTTGTGTGCGTGTCGTAAGTACCTGTTATAACCACACACGAACATATATTTTATGTCTCACTTTAGGCCAATAATATTAAGAAACTAACCGTCTAGGCGTTATAAGTGTAAGCACAAAAACATTGCAAGTTAGATATAAAAGGTAGTAGAAATAAGGTGGCAATAAGCGTATTGTACGTAGAATCACCCGATGTGATGGATCGCTGCCTTTGAACTGTGACTCATAGGGTTAATGTGTCAGCGTTTTTATTCCACCACTTTTTTCTTTTTTTTACTGTCAATGGTAAAAGTTAAAAATTATTTGTTGATCAAATCTTCACGTGCCTTGATACCAATTTATGAAATATACGGCAACCCTTTACATTAACCATTAAGGGGTTTCAAATGTGAAAAATTATATAAGGGAGGTCGAAATAGAGTAATTACTAAGTGTTTTATTGTATAACGTAGTTGCTTGTTTGGAGTTATAGTAAAATGGTTATGTGGTTATAAATAACACTTGTTAATTATACTTGTAATGGAAATGAACAGGACAAAAGAGTAGTTTTGTCCCTTTCAGTTGAATTGAGCTTTTTGGATTCCCACTTTATTCCCAATAGTTTAATAACAAACTAATATTCTTCTTAACATCTAATACTAATAGGACTTACTTACTACAGTTCCTAGTATAGTCCTATTCGAAGTTTGTCACGGTCATCTGGGAACCAGATGACAGGGGTTACTAGCACTATAGGCTTGTGTGCTATCCTTATTCCCACTAAAAAGTTAAAGATATCATGTATAAATACTTTTTCTATATATTTACATGGCATTGTATACGTAATTTGATATGTACGTAGAAACAGAGACTTGCAAGCATGCATTACTAAGTACGAGTGTATCCATGCCAAAACTATTTGTCTGTAAGCCGTCGAAATGTCTATTTCGAAACGAAGTTCTAGTTGTTTCGTTTCGGAAGACTTTCTATAAATCGATTTGGTTCGTCTAGGACTTTAGGTTTCAATTTCATGTAGCTTTAGTCATGTCATATTTAATTGAATGTTTGATCGATGTAGGGATATCAATATTATATTAAACATTAACGATAGATCAAGATTAATTCTGATACGCGACTTGGATTTACGGAACAGTATTTTTAATTGCAAAAATTCTATAAGTCCAATAAAATACGTATATACTGATGGCAATCTTATCGTAATCATTTTTTGCATGAATAACACAAACGAACAACAGGGTCATTTGGACAGTAAACGATAATTATCTTCTAAATCTATCTGTTTAAATCTATCTTAGTTCTTGAACCAACTTTTTCATTATTTATTGATTTAAATTATCAGCATTTCCCATACAGTAAATACCGAGACGGTCAGTAGACAGATAGGTAAACGAAAGTCATTTTCAAAACGTTAATTTTTCACTGGAACCGTAACATTAACTGAATACTATATGTAAAAACAATCTGGAGTAATCCGTCATGAGTTTTGGATTTATTTCCGCGCTCACATGTTTATTTTTTCAATATGCCCAATAAACAATTCGGATTGAAATTCTGTTTGGCAGAATTGATTGGACCACCGGTGTACGAATACGCATACAGAGTGTATGAAAATTTAATGTGGATTATTTGATATTCTCAAGTGAAAATTGTAGCAGGCGAGGATGAGGCTGTGGAATTATTGGACGGAGACGTGACCGAGTCGCCGTGCGCCGAATAACAATACTGTGTAACAATGTTTGTTCCCGTTTATGAAATTGCGTAGCATGTGCGCTTTACAAATGTTTATGTATACTTTGATTAAAGTCGGATTAAGAAAATATATCTTAACGTAAAATAATCTTTGTAAACTTTATAACTTACCTTATCCATGGGATAGACTGGGATTAGGAGAATACTGATATCCGTATACAAAACGCGATAATAAGTCTTTTAATAAGAAATGCAAGCATTTTTAAGATACGTGTAGAACTGTTCGATGTACAGGTATTCCTGCAATATTTTCCTTCACAAGGACACAATAAATTAATTAAATTTCAATGCATGTAGTATACCAACTAGAGTCACTTATCAGAAAAGTAGACTGTTATGTGGTAGAAGCTAAGGCTTAAGAGGAGGAAGGAACAAACACATTACCCATAATATTATAAAACCTCTATGGACAACAATAGATGCGTTCTGTTAGACATAACAAAACCATGGGGGGCATCTTCGCCCTCTGGTCTTCACTCATCAGTATACGCATATATATACGTACGGCCATTGGTTAATACGAATCTAACAACCATTATACTATATTTCAAAAATGCTTTTTTTGAACTTAAAAATATGAAACATAACTTATTAGCATATTTAGGTAGAATTAGTTTATTGCGTCAAGATTGGCGGTATGGCTACACCCCAAAACAGCCACGTAAAACTATCTAACGTTCCATGAATGACCAAAGCTAAATTGGACAAAGATATAACTATTATTTGACGGTGATGGGACCGGAAACGTGATCGGAATAACGAAATTTCGATTTCTGTATAACCAGTAAATGTAGGCCTTAATAATAGCATCTGCGTTGTGTTGAACATAACCTATATTAAAAAAATAACTATAAAGGAAATAGCAAATAGAAAAACTAAAAACACGTTTTTATAGAGTAACCATTTTTTTCACGCTAATACACTCATACCTTCTCAGTAAGATTCTCGGTGTCACGGGTGGCATGGATAACACAAATAACACGTCACTAATACCGATGACCCGAGAACAAATATTTATCTGTCACATAAAATATCTGCCCCGGCCGGGAATCGAACCCAAGACCCCTTGCTTCGCAGGCAGGGATACTACCAACTACGCTACGGGACCGTCAACTTATTAAGTATGCTGTTAACATTGAGGAGTTTCCTCGTTTGAACCCTCATAAGTGAAGTATCAGGTGATACTTAAA
>DWPA01005298.1:0-11954 GCA_018251375.1 Calpodes ethlius
ACCCCGTTTACTGGTGACGACACATACCCAATAGCGAACTGGATTGAAGAATTCGAAGATACTGCTGAAATCATGCAATGGTCCGATATTGAAAAGCTTATTTATGGAAAAAGACTACTTGCCGGTACTGCTAAACTATTTCTTAGATCTATGGGAAGTGTGAAGAATTGGGAAACTCTGAAGCAGCTACTCCAAGAAGAGTTTAATCCAAAGTTGAACAGTGCCATTGTACATAAGAAGCTTGCTTCACGTAAGATGAATAACGATGAAACATTTCAACAATATTTTCTTCACATGAAGGAGTTAGCCCTACATGCCTGCATTGAAGACGCAGCCCTTATGGTTTATGTTATTGACGGCATCCGTGACAGTGAAACTAACAAATCTATATTATACGGTGCTAAAAACTTAAAAGAGTTCAGAGCTAAGCTAGACTGTTATGAAGAACTGAGAAAAAGAATTGAAATGAAGAATAATTTTAATACTAATACTCGACGAAATTATTCTACTAACGAAGGCTCTTCGACTGTTATTACCACAAGACGACAATCAGCTGTTAAGAGATGTTACAACTGCGGTGATATTGATCATCTGGCACCAACTTGTACAAAAGGCGTTAAATGTTTCAGATGTAACGAATTCGGACATAAAGGAACTGAATGTCCTAACCAGCCTAAGAAATCTCTAAACATTCGGATACAAGAAGTTAAAGAGAAAACGCCCTTTAAGAAGATCAAAATAAATAACGTTGAAATGACTGCATTAATAGACACTGGAAGTGACGTAAATCTAATAAAGGTGACAAAATTGCTAGAATTCGGAAACAACAGACCGAAATATGAGAATAGTCCTAAATTATGTCTGACTGGTTTAGGCAAAACACAAATCAATACAGAAGGTCATTTTACTGCTAAGCTCCAAATCGATGACTGTTTTGCTGACACTATAATTCACGTCGTTCAGGAGGAGGCTATACCTGTCAACATAATACTTGGAAATCCAATATTGCACGATTTTAAGATTAACTTTACATCCGATGGCATTACTGTGGAAAAGATAACACATCTAACACTGTTGACCGAAGAGAAGAATTTTCACGATGACTACACGATGGGAGATACTAGACAATCTGAAAACATAGAAAAGATGATTAAGCAATATAAACCTAAAGAAGCTAAGAAAGATAGTAATATTGAAATGAAATTAATACTTACCGATGAGACTCCAATTCACCAGAATCATGCCGACGCCCTAAGTATTCACCCTGTTTGTTTTATAGTTACCGAAACGACCGCACGTATTAGGAAAGCTCAAGGTGACGATGCACATATTGAAGTAATTAAGAAAATTTTAGAGAAAGAACCTTATAAAGACTACGTACTACAAAACGACACACTTATAAAAGAAAAAGATGGAAGAAAACTAATCGTAGTACCGAAGAAGATGCAATATGAAATTATACGAAAGAATCACGAGAAAGGACATTTTAACATTGATAAGACTGAAGAATTAATTAACCGTGAATATTTTATTGAAGACCTGAAAAGAAAAATAAGAAAAGTATTAGACAATTGTGTTGAATGCATTCTGATTTCACATAAAAGAAAAAAAAAGAAAGGATACTTACATCCGCTAAATAAAGGAGACAATGTTGGCGATTTAACTGCTATAAAAAGAACTCAGTTCACACAAGGAAGCAAGCTGTACCCGAAGTTTTTGGGACCCTATGAAGTTGTCCAGAAGAAGCGTCCAATCAATACTACGAGCTCTGCTGATCTTATGAAGCCCTGGGTCAGTCAAGATTACGATTACGATTCATCAGGGCCTGATGAATGAGCAGGATGACCGTGTGGGATAATACCTATTTGTTGTATTTTGGCAGTTAGTAAAAAAGTTAGAGAGAAAAGTCAGTTGTAGGTTGTCAGTTGAGTTGAAGTTATGATTTAATTTTAATTTGGAAAAAATATATAAAGATTTACAAAAATCATCAGCATTCGTTTTCATATCTGCGATCCCACAACATTTGGGGGCTCGTCCGGGATATCGTCATGTGTGATTAGCGTTTGTTGATGATTAACGATGAATGAAAATATCTTGAAGAAATAAAATTATTTTGAATGAAGAAGTATTGAAGACGTAAAGATTAAGAAGTAAAGATTCATTTAAGAAGCCAATCCATAACCATGCCGCCGAAAAAAGACAAAGACGATGTAGAAAGCCTAAAATGTGGACCATCCGCAGGAGCACGAATATCATTTAGCGATTTAGAAAAGTCGATAACCCCGTTTACTGGTGACGACACATACCCAATAGCGAACTGGATTGAAGAATTCGAAGATACTGCTGAAATCATGCAGTGGTCCGATATTGAAAAGCTTATTTATGGAAAAAGACTACTGGCCGGTACTGCTAAATTATTTCTTAGATCTATGGGAAGCTTTGAAGCAGCTGCTCCAAGAATAGTTTAATCCGAATTTGAACAGCGCTATTGTACATAAGAAGCTTGTTTCACGTATGATGAAGAGCGAAGAAACATTTCAACAATATTTTCTTCACATGAAGGAGTTAGCCCCACACGTCTGTATTGAAGATGCAGCCCTCATGATTTATTTTATTGACGGCATCCATTACAGTGAATCTAACAAAACTATATTATATGGTGCTAAAAACTTAAAAGAGTTCAGAGCTAAGCTAGACTGTTACGAAGAACTAAGAAAAAGAATTGAAAAGAAAAATTATTTGAAGACGAAATCATTCTACTAGCGAAGCTCTCCGACTGCTATTACCACAAGTCGATAATCAGCTGTTAAGAGATGTTACAACTGCGGTGATATTGATCACCTGGCACCAACTTGTACATAAGGCGTTAAATGTTTTAGATGTAACGAATTCTGACATAAAGGAACTGAATGTCCTAACCAGCCTAAAAAATCTTTAAATATTTCAGAATCAAAAAGTTAAAGTGAAATTAAAATTATTGTGGACCTATATGTTGGATGTTATAAACATATATGTTTCTTCGTAAATTGAGAATTGTACCTAAATAATTTTGTTTATTTTGATAGGTGGGGTATCATAGTGCTGTATCGAAATTAAAAAATAAAGTCAGTCTGTCAGCGACATTTACTTGCAGTTCTGTCAGCGATCGCTACAGGCATTATGACAGATCTGTCATCACCACACGCCGTAGGACAGACGAAAAATAATCATTCCCTCTGACGGTGGGGGTGGGAGGTATATACCTTACATTATTACACTTTTTCTAAAATTTTATTTTATCGCTTCATCAGCTCGGTTAGCATACAAGTTCATATGAAATTTCAACTTCCTAGTACCGATCTAGAGTTAATAATGTTGAGCGCAGCCGTGAACTCACGGAGTGACGGATGAACGCTGGGAAACTATGTGTTCCTATTTTCTGTGGAACCCTATTAAAGCTTATAATTATGTACTACAAGAAGTTACGAATTCCTATATGTAAGTAATTACTTCTCGCTTGGAATATTATACCTACATGAATACACTGTAACTAATTTGCAATAGAATGAGTGAAACTATTATTTTACATTTGTAAAACGTGCGGCCATTGCATGCCAGCAGTACGCCGCCTCTCGAATTGAGTCAGAAGCATGAAGTGTAGAACCCGATGCCGATGCTAAAACTACATTAGCACAGGGAGTTTCTTTTTTGGTATAAATAATAATAATAAAGGATATATCACATACACAGGTGTCAAAATGTCGATATAAAATCACATCGGTATTAGTTTCATTGTAAATGAACACTGGATGGATATTGTTCTTCTATGGACAAGTTAAACAAATATGAGTTTGAGAAGATACCAGCAATGTTGATACTCCGGCGTTGCAATGACAATAAATAATGGAAGGCTTTATAAAATAAACGATTACTTTGCATAGCATTAGCATTCTGGAAATATATACATTTCTATATAAAGGCGATTAATCTGGAAAAAGAAAAAAAAATATCGGGATCAAAGATTATCTTTGTTTGCAGCGGAACCACTACTTCTGGAAATCTCTGTGCAATCTTTATGATGCATTGCAACCGACTGTAGCGATTAGAAAGTCTTTAGCATTACGTCCCTGCAATACCTGCTTCATCCATGACATACATACTACTCGGGTAAGACAACACATTATATCAAAGACACATACAATCACAATCGTTAAATTGTGAGGTACTTTTGTATTTAAAATATTTTCTGATTGTCAGGTAATTTAAAGAAAAAGTAAAAGATTTCATATTTTTTAAATTTTTCATTGTTTTCGGGTCTCTGCGGGTGGTACGTATGGTACGCTCATACAACCACATTTGCTTTAACGACATGGGCTACGTGAGGGATGATGAAGGCTGTAGTAAAACTTCTTTTATGTATTAGAAGCCGAATGAAAATGAAATAAACGAATTTAAATAATAATGTTCATGTCAAATATATTGTATACAAATATTACTGCCTAGAAAAAAGAAATAAAGAGTTTTCTGAAAAAACTTAAATATTAAATTTGGGGCCTTCAAATAAATAAATAAAGATGGCCTTTTGGACGGGAGGTAAAAATCGTAGAGCTGTCACTAAGGGCGGCATGCTGCGCGCCGTGCTACGCGGCGTGCTACGCGACGCTACGGCGGGCGGGCGAGTGCGCGGCATCGTGACATTGTCGAGCGCCGCGATCCGCGGCCAGTGTGCGCGCGCCCGCCGGACGGAGTGCTAGTGTCGGTCGTTGTGGTGGTGGCCAGAGCGCGGGTATCGCAACTATCGCGAAGTTCTGTGACTGATAACATGGTGTGGGTTTATGTTGTGCTGTGCCCGCGGGACCGCTAGGTGACCCGGTGAGTATCAATAATACTTGCCAGTATTTTAAATAAGTTTAAAATTAGTTATTGCAGTTAGTTAAAATATTCGCAAATTGACAATATAGCACAAAGAAACTTTTATGTTTCTTTATTTCGATTCTAGAAATAACATAGTTTGCTAGCTTTGTGCCTAAATTATTGTTTAGTAACCAAAACATATTTCGTTAAGATTGAAACAAATAATATAAATTTACAAAATCCTGACTTGAGTTTCTTGATTCGTTACTTTTTAAGTGTATACAATACAAGTTCAGTGTGAACACTGAATACATCAAAAGTTACCTTGTATGCGAAAGAAGACAACTGTAGGATACGATGTGAATGACCTCGCTCGGATGTCGTCCGGATGAGGGTACTTACATTCTAGGCGATGTGAAGATGCGTACCGTATCTCTAGACGTAGCAATATGTTGTCTAGAACTCTGTTTAGTACTATTTGGCTGATATTTTCTTATTTTGTATTGTTCTATAACCACAGCTCTGGACGTCACGTAGGTTTATGTTAACGCTTAGTTTTATGGCCCGATCATGCTTAGCTCGTTTGTTGGTGGTATTTATCAGTCGGAATATCGAGTTAAATATTTTGATCATTGATACTAGGTCGGTACATTCGGACAGCCGTTAAACAAATTCCGATGTAGTTACAAAAGCTACGGACGTGTTACGCGTAGCGCTTGCTCCCTAGAGGGAAAGCTTTACAGATCACTTTATACCGACTGCACGTTCCCGCGAGCACCGATCGTGCAGCCGAGAGAACGTCACATCAACTCCGTCTTGAAGATATTCTGCCGGACGTCGATCCTTACTCCACCGCCGTCCGCGTCTAATGGGGATAGTTGGATAGATCGGTTATAGTTGTTGTACTGGTACTTACATGTAGTTGTACTCGTATGTTCATGTCCAACTTAGACCAGGACATTAGTCTGAGCCAGGCCTATCGGTGTAATAGACGCGCCGTATTGTATCCTTTTTGGTCTTATATTGAGGTATCGGTTACGTTATCCATCGAGTCTTACCTTCAAGTAAATATTTGTCCTTTATAATCGTTCGGTACACCTAAGTCACCCATCAGTACAATTTATTGATGCAGTCCAACAGGTGCTTCAACTTGTCGAGGTTCGCCAAGTAAGCTAAATGTACTATTTATGCTTTAAAAAATACGCTTCTAAAGCGCACTATAATTACCCTGAGTGTGGCATTCACGTTGTCATAGTTCAGAACAAGGTATCGATATTTAATTTAAGTCTTTTGTTTTTAACCGGTCAGAGATTCCCTAGTTTGAAGCTAACCCCGAGAATAGCGTCAGAAACAGTAAAGCACTACGTACAATATGACTCCGTAAGATTTAATGAAGTAGTTTTAATTGAGCTTGCCATTTATGACCCAACCAGACCATGAACTAATAATTTAACAAACTATTATAATTGCAAATAAAAAAAAGCCTACGGAAAGTAATGAGCGTTGAGTGAACTCAATCCCCGGTGTCAAATAGGCCAGTACCGTTCGTGGTACAGGCGGTGGTAATTCTATTATGTTAGGAAGGGCTCCAGTGGTCAAATCAGCGATTCAGCTGCCTCCGGGCACATGCTCTGAACCGAAGGTCACTCGACTTGGCCAAAGAAAGTAAGTTGTTACTTACTTAATTCTGTGTTGTAGGAGGGCTGATGCGTTTAAAGCGGGCGTTTTAAGCAACTACAATTTTAATATATTGTTCAAGTCAGTCGATTCAATAAAACAGTAGATTCGGAAGCTTTTTAGATCCTACTAAAATATTGAATGTGAAATGGGTTGCCAGGACGCACAGGCTGTACTATTTGAACACATGTGAATTTGTACAGTTAAGCCTCGTAGAGTTAGGAGCTTGGCTCCCAATAGATATAGAATAGAATGATAACTTCTAACAGTTGAAGCGCTATGCGCTTGTGAGTATTACCTGCCTATTTTTCGTGTAATGTTTTTTGTTATTGCTCATTTAATTTATTTTCATATGATGTCCTAAGTTAGGTCAATCTTTATGTAACCAACATTTACATTTAAAACGTACCTTCTGACTTCATATCTATTAGTATACCCCACACGACAGTTCGATCGACGCGGAGTTTCAGTGTTCAACAATAACATTAGTAACTATATAATAATTGTAATGCTCCAAATTATTACGATACGTTGACTACATAACTTTTCGCTAATATTAGGCACTAACGCAAATTTACTTCATTCTGTTTCGATGTATAAGGACGACAATTATCTAACGATAAAGTTACTCAGCTCAAATAATTATCTCGATTAATTCCCTCGATGGAGGAACTATTTACAAAATCCTCAAGTTTCTACTGAACCTTCGGTGCGTGACTTCTACTCGTACTTGGCCACTTCACGGCATTTTATCCTAAATCCGAAGCTAGAAGAATTTGAAAATGCGACAAAGCGTTTCCAGAAAAGCAAGACAGTGCAGGTCGACTTGGTGGAACACACCACCTCGCATACATATAACATTTCCCTGTAATATAATTTATGCATTATAATGCAGGCATACATTTTGAAAAATAAAATATCTAAAAGCAGAAATTTAGTAAGTTATTTGTTTATATTTGCTTCTTGCATGAACAGTTGGAGCCTTGAAACTTGGATTATTAATTTATACGCACGAATAATAACAGTGTACGTTTGCTTTAGGTTGCAAAAGTATGCAGACATTACGCCACCTACGGTCCAGATGTGATATAATTACTTTAATATTTATATAGGAGATCCAAACTGTTTGATCTGCCCAGAGTGCTGCATCTTACCTCGGCACGAAGTAGAAGACTGCAGGTTTTCAGGGAACTCGTCAAATATTACGACCACTTACAAATATTTATATCTTATCATTCAATTATAGGATACACTTTCTTGATCCTCTAATTCGTTGTTAAAATTCATTTAAACAAATGAATAAAACATGCAAATTTAAAAATAATATTAATGTTATTTGAAGCTGGCTCTGACCTCGAGATCCCAGAAAAGAATCACGAATATTTTTTTATGATTCAAACCTTAGTATTTTTTGTTTTATGTATTTTCATGTACTTCATGTACGTCACTTAAGCAGTACGGCAATTCGAGAGCGAAATATTTTATTTCAAGAGTATTAATAGTCGCCAGAATCACTAGAGCGACCGAGTACGATGTCGTTAAATCGAGACGTAAATGTCAGAGAAAACGTGTTTACATCCCTTCAGGGACTTCAAGAACAAGATTTATGGATTTAATAAAATTTCTTCTGGGGCTCGTCAGAAGTGTTCGTTCACCGGGTGGCAGAACAGTGACGTCATTGCACGGTTCGGGGACCCATCACCACCAAACATTTTGGACGCCGATTGCTGGACGTAAGAAGGCAATTAAAACATGGAAAGCTTGTCATCATCCCTTTCCTGCCTCTTCTTACGGTACTTTAGTTCTCTGGCATGGGGCCGAGTTCAATATAGCAAAATATAATTTAAAGTAGCACATGTGCTGTGTTGTTGTATAGATACACTTGTTTTCTTTGTGGGAGAAAGGGGGGGTCGAGTTATAATTAGGTAGTGTAAACACAATCATACCAACATATTATTATGGAACCATAATTAATCACCAGATAATAAAAGAAATCGTGTTAAATTAATGATCTAGGCAATAAGCGAGAAGAACGGCCGACCAACGTGGCGGTATGTGTCATCCATATTATCTAGTACAATACAACGTCGCACCACCGTCCCGTCCCGCCCGCGTTTTACCCAGATCATTAAGTGATTATTTCAATGCAAACCTGTAGCTATTGTTCTCCACTATAACGCGATGGACCCAATTCTGAAGTCTATGCAGACGAATTCCCGAGTAAATACCAATAGGTATATACAATTATATCTGCAGGGATTACTGTCGGATCCATTTGCTGTGCATACTGCGCACTGTATTATAGTTATTACATCGAATCCGCTGTGATTTAGCGACGCGGCGACCGCGACCTGGCGATTCAATTATTATGACGACATTTACCTACTTCTAATGTTTAGGTGTACTTTGCACTTCATTATATAAGCACATTAATAGTATAGTTTGTCTTCCTCGAACAGTAACTATCCATTTAGATCAGGTTCGAATTTAGAAGAGAGGGAGGCGGTAGCTTTGTGCCTAAAAACAGTATCACCTTGCATGAGCGCCTTCGCCATTAACCTGGTAATGAGTTCTGCCGCTGATCTCTAAAAGGAGGACCATAGCACCTGAACCACCAATTGACTCGGGCTTAAGACGGATGGAACTTCTTTCACCACAAAATCGATAACTGAAACTGTGAGATGACGGACAGTGTTGGACGAAGTGATGTCGTTGTACTCCCAGGGCTGGCTCCGATACCGCGGTTTCCGAGTTGTGCAATGAGAGCGAATAGTGCTTGGTATTAGAGTGTGTAGCCGTGCAGACAGATCATCGTACAGGTATCCGGAACAGTTCTTATACAATACTACATGAGGGATACTCTTACATCATACTATCATAGTACGAGTAGGTATATCGTAGAAGGCTGTCTTTAGCCGCCAATGACCGGTCAATTCCAGCGGCGTGCAATAACATCCGTCGATACCTCGATAATAACCCGATAAACTTTATCAACAGCGCCTCTAACCCTAAATTTAGTTCCATTCCAAGGCATACATTAACGTAGAAAATCGGTGTCTATATGTCGCTTAAATTAGGGAAAATTTTACCTTCGTGCTATTAATGATTAGCGGCCCCCGATGGTAAGCGGTGTCCGTCGCCATGGCCGTCGGCAACAATTCTGGCATCATCGATGTACTGCCGGTCACGATAGAAGAGAAAAGAAAGAAGTTGAGAACTGGGTTTCTGGTGTCAGAACCAACACGACGAGTCGATGGCCGGACGGCAGGCGAGGGTGGCTAACCCGGCAAGTCGCATAAAAATATAATAATACCGGTAGTAATATGAAGCCGCTCGGTGCCGCCGCGCCGCGCTGTTGATTTATCTACTATTGCGGGTGGAATATGCCCATGGAACCTTCGAAGGTTAATAATGTCGATATATAACGCCGGAGGCCGCGCTCGACGCTCGGGAGGACCTCGTTCGAGCGACACTTATCTTCACATATTTCCCCGCGGACGGACTCGGTGTCGTTCTGTCGAATTCGTCGCTATTTATGAGCTTTTCTAACTTTGTTAAACCACTTCTATCTTCAATGTATAAAAATATTGCTTATATTTGGTATACTATGTAGCAAGATGTAGTCAGTCTAAAAGTAGACCATGAAATACGTGGTATGCTTATAGTTACCTATACTAGCATGCCAATATTTCTGGACGCCAACCTAGGGTGGACGACGCACATGACACAATAAAAACGGTAGGTTTATTGTCAAGAATATAAGTGTTCAAGGCCCACTATACCAGTGTCTCTAAATTTGACTAAGCGGAGGTCACCAATATGAAGGTGTGCGACTCAGGTTTGACCAGGTAGCGAGTACGTCTACGCGGATCAGCTTTTATTTTCATACTGATTTATTTGTATAATATAATACATGTAGCGTGTCGTATTGTTGCAATCGAGTGTCGCATAAACAGAGTGCATCGACGTTACAATTGTGCTACTGCAACTATTTTTGTCATTCTAATGAAATAATGAGGTAAACGATCATTTCGAATAATGTTTACGCTCGTTGCGTCGTCTCCAGTGCGAACAGTTGCGCGGTGGGGCAAGGCTCTGTTCTGTCGAGTACTGAAATTTTCTAGTATAAATGTAACGAACTCCTAGAGAGATCTGTGATTTGCGCATTCGGTACCGTAGCCGTGACTCAGTAGCCACACTCAAAAAATGTATAGCAGAATTGAAGAATCTCCGACGGCGCCGGCAGAGGGCGCTCGTGGTCGTATCGTGTGCAGTGAGTGGCGGCCCGCATCGCGTCCCTGCCGTCGGCTTGTTATGTGAAAGCCGATAGTTGCTGTAGCTACCGACATATTCGTCGCATCTAATTTGCATTATTTCCCAGTGGCCGTGCGGTTTGCATGACAATTCCAGCAGCCTACCGATGTATGAAATCTTTATGAAGCGCTAGTTCTCATGGTACACATTATCGTACTAAACTAATATAGCCCATAACTACTAGGGAAACAGCTAAAAATCAAAACGCTGTCCATCTTAAATTACATCATTATACACATTTAGCGCTTTGCTACACTAATCTCATCTATCTGTACTCAGCAAATGAAAAAATAAATAATATTGTCGATCGGTGCTGCGTTCCCTTCTGGTGTCCGCCAGACCATGCCGAGTTTGCGGCTCCACTCTTCCAGCAGTTCTTTGTCTAAAAATAAGAGTAAGAATAAGTCTGAGAAAATAATTATGGCGACGGAAACAAGGCAGTTTATGATGTTACGAGCAAATCGTAACGAAATATACTACACTCGCGTGCAAGTAAATCGTTTCACTCTCCAAGCGCGCATTCAGAGCCGCTGCAATATTTCAAAGTTTTTAAAAAATATATTTAAAAAAATTAAGATAGATAAAAGTATTAAACAAGTTTACATATAATTGAGTGATATTTTATCGAGTACTGTTTTAATTATAATATTTACCTACTTGTCAATATCGGAAGAACTCATCGACACACAAGGACCATACAAAATATTCCGCATTCAAAAAACCAATAACACCAACATAACAGCGGTTATTTTAGTTCGGTGCGGTCGTTTCATTTTTGTCAATTAAAATGCAGCACCGCGGCCGCCGCTCTCCTGCTGTGTATTTGTACTCTTATCTCTAGAAAGTAAAGCTTTCGATCTAAAGTTTAAGTAGGTTAATTCATGTTCATGTATTTGGTTTGGGGTGTTTAATGAATATGACAGTAATATATTCACAAATATCAATGAATTAAATACGACAATGCACGAGTTTCCGAAATAAAATATGTATTATAAAATGAAACACCCAGTAACGCTTACATTTTATTCTTCTCACAGTATAGAGTTTAGGTTAAATTTGTTAGTCCAATCAATAGCAATTATTACATGAACACCATACTTCTATACCAACGTTATACCTCATAGATAGCA
>DWPA01005299.1:0-11952 GCA_018251375.1 Calpodes ethlius
AAAGTATACAGACTTTATGCCTCATACGATTTTAGGGCACATTGGAATCAATGAATCTTCGGAATTCGAAAAAAATTCACAGCATGTGCAGAATGAAAATCTAGCTTTTTGACTTTTTTCAAAAAGGCTGGGCTCCAGGGTAAACTTTTAACCCGATCGTCTTTATTTTAGGCTTAAAGTGTAGCTTTTGCTCAATTGTTTGATAGGATTTGGACTGAAGTGAACGAAAAGACATTTCCAATATCAAAGAATATATACAGTTCTTGTTAGTGAAATTAAGCACACGTGTGTACATTCTTTTTATACTTTACCTGTATGATATTAAGAAACCAACCCCCCAGGCATTATAAATCTACGCAGGCAAACAGTACAAGCTATTTTAGTAACATTAATCTACTTTTAGCATAAAGTTATGCAAAAAATAGTAGAGCCTCGACAAAGAATTTATAAATATTCCAGCTTGAATGTATGGCACGTAGAGACCTATGAATGAAAATGAAGCTGCTTCATTAAGCTCCAACTCAGTTATTTCATACAGCTATTAGTTATCAAGTGCTTGGAAATTTTGCCGATACTCATATCGAAATCCCGTTATCGTGATCACATAATTTCATTACGTTTAATATTCCGGTCACAAAGTGTCGTAATCGTTTTACGTTACATTTTATGCAAATCGGAATTTGAATGGATAATTCGTGAATGTTGTATAAATAAATTGAATAAGTTAATTCAGTTGTAGATTTGTAGTACCGAAACCAGTGAATAGATTGTAAGAGCATTAAGAACGTAACTCAGCAAAAATTAAGCTCAAAAATAAAATTAGTAAAATGCTCCGGGGCTTGCTTACCAGCTCGTTCCTGGTTTTTTAATATTTTTAGCAAACATTAAGCGAGCGTAGAGTACTCTCCATGTAGCACTTTCCTCGACAAGTAAAAAACTCATAAAAAAACTACCTGAAAAAGATTGTATTTAAAACAGTTCCGCGACTCAAGAGTTATCAACTATGAAAGCAGCTTTTCTGTTATCGTAGAAAGTAATTTACAAAGCTGCGATGAATCATATAAATAGAACTAAGACTTTATTATGTCCAGGCCGTACCTGTGTTCACGTTAGTGTTAGTGGAAATGGCCGAGTGCGCCTTAATTAATGCGTTAAAAATGCTTCAATGAGTTGTATCCAAATTTTATTAACGCAGTAATTAGCACGCTAAACTATTACAATAACTGCGTGCTGTCACTGTTAGTGTATTAATTAACACACTTGTAGCAGTGACATAAAAGGTGTCAAAATTTACAAGAAATTAAGTTTATTTATAGCTCTTATGAGACAAAGGTATTACCAAAGTTTCGTATTGAAGTAACTTTAGGTACCTACATGTTTTTTTAAACGGTTGCACACTTCTCCACAGTGGGATTTCGTATTGCCGTTTACATAGAGAGTAAACATTCAACTAAAAGGGTTCTGTTTTGACTATGAAACCCTAAAAACGAGTAGTTTGGCAATCAAAATCAAAATGGACGACTAAAGGCAGTTGCCAGTCAGAACGTAGCGGATTAAAAAATAATTTGGTGTTCGAATTCTGAAAAAATGGAGGCAGCTAGGTGGATTAAGAATAGTAATAACTGTACACATGGTAGAGGAACCAGTGATATCTAACAGGACCTGACGCCTGTTCAGCAGTGTGCACCTCGACCAAGGGTAGTTGGTTTGGACTCAAGACAGATGGAGCCACTGAAACTTACACAATACGTAAATGTTTTCTCTCTCAGACCTTGACCCTAGGATTCCTTGAATCATGAGTGGTATAGACTACACAAATACCAAATCACTGACAGCTGTAACTTACGTACAATATTATATCTGTCACAGAAATATCTGCCCCAGTTGAAAATATAACCCTTCGTTTTGCAGGTAGGGGTTACTCCTAATTAGGTACGAGGTTGTCATTAAACAATACCTCGACGATTTAAGTTAACTTCATAGTTTACTGCTAAATAAAACCCTTGCATGTATCTGACGTTAGTTAGTTATAATACGAACAATTCTACTATAAGCTTCAAACACCTGTTTTAACGTGGGGTAACTATTTACCAAAAGGCTAACATAGAGGGCGTATGTGACTAAGTTACAACCGTTTCTAAGTTACACGCTTAAAACCCCTTTGTCCGTTAAACCTCGATCGTTCGACGACGTGATTATTTACGATTGAAATAAACTTTTATTTGTCTAGCAGATGTTTATGTACATCTTATAGAATATACTCAGCGGGTTACGTGTGTACAATCTCTTTTTTTCTTGAGTGACAAAACATCGGCATGCGTCTTTACTGTTGTATCCAAAAGCCATACTATGAAGTCTCACAGGAAATAGAAAGAAAAGTTCGATTGTTTATTGTTGTCTCTGTCTTTGGCAATGTTCAAGAAACTAATTTGAAGTAGATTGGAATACAAA
Organism: Calpodes ethlius; assembly: GCA_018251375.1. Taxonomy (NCBI): domain Eukaryota; kingdom Metazoa; phylum Arthropoda; class Insecta; order Lepidoptera; family Hesperiidae; genus Calpodes; species Calpodes ethlius. The sequence continues at coordinate 2,452 of DWPA01005299.1, forward strand.
CAAAAGATAATTTCTTTCTATCTCACTGTGAGAGATTATAGTATTGTTTGTGAATATGGTGACGAGGCTGGTTGGAACACTATTGAATCCTTTAGCAGCTGCAAGCTTCACGGAAAGACAATAATATCAGTTTTATTAATATTACTTGCAATAATTAATAACTACTGTAATATACTGCAAGAACTACTGTAACTACTGTAATATACAGCCCAGTTATCTTCATTGAACATGTCACTACCAACCGAGCGATTGGCAGTTAATAAATTCAATATTATCACATTAAATGATTATTGCATTCCATTGAGGTTCAATGTACCAGAACCGATTTAATCCGCGACATCGAAAATATTATGTACAGTTTAAAATGGTAATTGTGTGAATAAAATTGTTGTAAATGTAATGAAATATAAAAAGTTCATACATTTAGTTTACACTACAGAAAAATATATTATATTTCATTTTGTCGCGTATTATAAATGGTATTATAAAACCTTATACGTCAAGTGATTCAATGAAAAGCCTTGTAATTTATATAATGATAATATTACATACCTACAAACCGAATCTCAAGTACCATGGATTACGCATAGACAACACACACACATACATAGACTAAAAACAGAAATTTAAACTCATCTTTAAAATTTTCGCCTTGCTGGGAATCGAACCCAGGATACATTGTCCACGTAAAGCTGTAAAGGCCAATATGGCCAACAGCAACAGTAAATAAAAACCCAGGACCTTTCGAATGGCGATCCGGTCCAATTCGCTTTACAAATTGTCATATACACGCATATCTTTTTTTACAAGGTGATATCTTTGTAAAATACCCGAACCTAAGGAGAGGATTATGGGGGATTTGTACACAGTAAAACTTCATCTGCAACCACCCGACACATATGAAGAGGCTTCAGAAATGTATACATTGGAATATAAATTCTATATCTATGTTTAGAAGCTTAAATTTTCATTCGTTACCAAAATCAACATTTCATTCCACATTTATTCATAATCGTGACAATTGTTTTTTTTTTGTATTGAATGGAGCCGATTTGGGTCAAGTCCGCAGTGAAAGTAACTTCTCCAACTTTGTACCACCGGCTTATAATTTGTGTAATTCTATAACGGGTCGAAGTTATTTTTAGGGTTCCACGGAACACAGAACTCTACAAATCACTCGCGACTGTTTGTCTGTTCGTGTGATCTATTTCTATTATCTCTGAATCTACTAAACGCATGAACAGACAAAAACACATACATAGACTATTATTAAACGCTAACACACTCGTACCCCCGCATTAGGATTCCCTGTGTCGCAGGCAGCATGGAAAACACACAAATAACACGTCACTAACACCCATGACCCGAGAACAAGTATTTATCTGTCACATAAATATCTGCCCCGGCCGGGAATCGAACCCAGGACCCCTCGCTTCACTACCAACTAGGCTATGAGGCCGTGTGTTGATAATGCCTAATATAAAATTAAGGTAGTTGAAATAGGTATTAAGGAATTTTAAATATATTTAAGTTTGCATTATGCACTTCGTAAATTTAAACATAAATAATTATAGTAATTATTACACACTTACTAATTTAATTGTTCCTGAGAAAGATTTACAAACACCTATGATACAAATTTGCTAAAGGCCAGTTGTAGCAACTAACTGTAAATATTAACACTACTTTAAACTGTAATGCTTCATTCAATCGTTGTACAGAACAACTTTATACGATTTTTCAATATCATTTTTATTGTAGTTTTATTATTTTATAATTTCTTATTTTATGTCAATGAACGAGTTTTATGTTAATGCGCAACTGATTCTTAATGAAGCATTAGGATTTAAAGTAGAGCCAATATTGAAATAAAATAAAATAAATATGAAAGAAAACTTTATTGTAAGTTTTACATGTCACTGGTAGTAATCGAACACTTTACAAACCTAGAATTTAGAGAAATACAGTCATACCCACAAAAACGAGAGCAAATATACATTCGTATAAATTCTAATACCTATCCATAGAAAACGGAATTATGCTGAAACATTTACAATAACCACGACTCGATTCACACTTGATTATTCCACTGAATACGTTTCCAGTTATCGACTGTGCTTCTGTGAGTCTTATTATAAGAAATATGCACATTATTACTAATTGGATGGGTGAACCGTGAGCTTGGATTTCAATTTACCAATAAGGTTACCTCGAAATGGAACAATGATTATTTGAAGCCCAATACAAACTTAACAATGTTTCATAATACAGAAGCTTAACGATATAAAAATAACGTCTGACGTCTTAAAAGTGTCTGTTCACATGTGCGATAACAATGCCACAAAATGTCGCACAACGACATTTACAAATGCAAATTTGCAAAACCGTTGTCACAGATGCAAGTGTGTGAGACCTATGACTCTGAAGCTTATCCATCCCAACCACATGATTAAATAAATTTATTGTATAAATACATTTAATTTATTCATGTGCTACACTCTCTTGTCAATGCTACTTATATGAATATACGAAGAGCTGAACTCTCCAGGGATCGACTGCGAATAAAGTCACGTAACCCAGTCAATCATAATTGACACAAGTCGTTCGGCTATCAGTGACGCTCACGAAGAACTCCCAGCTGCAGTTGTAGTAATAAATAAATTAGATATGTGGCAGGCTATGTCGTTCATGATGTAGCTGATATAGTCAACATAATCGATAACGTTTTCCTGTAACGCAACATTATGTGGTACGTGACTGTGGTTCTATGTGGCTATGTTACGTGTGAATGCGACTTAATACTGACTGTTATTTAATCCCTTCGCACACGAACGACAATTACGGTCGAGTGTACGTTAGCTCGCCTGATTCGAAGTTTAAAATTTGATCAGACCGATTCAACCACAAAACGATTATAATACTAATAAGATAGTTACGGATGTTGAATTTGTAATTTCGTTACAGTTTCATAAGCTCGTTTATCGGCTATTTACGTAAAAAAAACAATAAAAATGTAAGTTCAAGGCCAACAATACCGCAACGAATCTGTCACGAATGCAAGTCGTAATCATAAAAGTTCCCCTCATTTTCATTTCTCGCAATCTCTCGCTCACGCTATAGCCGGTAAAGTATGCGCATTTGATTATGGGATGTTATGCATCACGTGATATTGAAATAATTATTGAGTCAACCCAAGTAATGACGTGAGTTATAAAACTCATGAATGAAATGATTACGTAACGTAAATTTCGACTTTATAGCAAAAGATTCTCGATTTTTTGCTTAAGACAGTTTTTTCTTGTAAAAAATAAAGAAAAAAGGTATTTCATCATTTTACAACGACTTCCAAGTACATCAATTGGTGTCGTACATAGCTATGATGACGATAGATGAATATGTTTTGGATTTGACTTTATGAATTGTCGCACTTTTCCTCGTTGGGTGAACTCCCAATATCTTTAGTTTCAGGGATCGATAAACTTTTAATGCAACGTTAATTTATTTAGTTGTTACATTTTAATTTAGAATACATCACCTTATTAGATTTTATAATCAGTAGATAACAAATAATTACTTACAGTAATTGCAATTTTTTTACTGTATATTTATGACTTCTCATATGTATGAAGGGAAGTTTTTCAGAAGTATATACACCGAAACGCTACGAAACTTACAATTGACGCATCGGATACCACTAAGTACATTTACTTGAAGTTCGGAAACAAATTGGATTCCGTTCCGATCTTTATGGCTTTCTTACGGCGTAAAATTGATTCCACCCATTCATTCAACGCGAACAACGTCTCTGTATCCATCAAAACATCGTAATAAAGCACGAGCCACCGCACCCAGCAATTATACAATGGGCAGGCACCATCGACCGCATATTTGCAAGCGAAATGTACCGCAAAAACTCCAAAGTGGTCGCTACAAAGAGTTCCGGCAGTTGGACACTTACCAATACTTTCTCCCGGTGGTCCCACGGCCTACTTACAAACCAACCCGTTTGACGGGAACGCCCAAAATGTTCGGTGTATTGGTGATTAAAAGCGATCGTGTGCCCACGTCTTTACTTTCGACTTTTCAACTCCTGCCAATTAAGATTGGCAGCGGTTGACGCTTTTCGGTTCTCATTCACATATTGATGGAATGGAATTTTTACTTGCGTTAATTAGAACTGAATGTTTTTGCGGTTGCACTTGCAACATACTCGTATCAGATTACATTGATGTAAGTCGACATTGTTTAAATTGTAGGTACGTTCTATTTTTTACAGGTGTTCCAACTCATTAGCGATACTTACTGCACCTCAACAGAACTGAAAAATATAGTTTTAAATGTTTAATAGTCTCAATATCAGAGAATAACTAAATAGGATCAAATTAAACCTACTTCGAGAATTAAGTAACTTCAAGGATGTTTTTTCTCAAAGACTTTACAAGTACAAAGTTAAACAATAAACAAAAAATGTTAATAGACTCATACAATTCATTCGAACAGATAATAACTACTTATTATGATTATAAATACAAGTAGCTTCTAAAGACTCTAAATGAGGAGTTTATAAAAATAAATACGATATTAGTAACAATTCGCTGTACAATATTAAAAGATTAAACCACACGGTGTCAAACATCAATACTAATATTATAAATGGGAAAGTGCGCTTGTACGTTTGTCGTTCTTGCACGGCGCAACGAAACGTAGTTATGGTACCATTTTCTGTATGGAGATAGTCGGGAGGCTGAGATCAACATGGACAACTTGTAACTGCGAAAAACGATCTCATTTCTTTAAGAAGATTCCTAATATTGCTTATTAAAATCTGTCCGTAATAAAGAGGTAACGTTTATACGTTTGTATGTAGAGAAGGCAGTATTAAAATAAAAATGTACAAGTGCGAAGCCCGAGTCACTGACATGCCGTATATAAAAGACCGATTATTTTGACATATGTCTCTCTCACAAGCTCAGTCTTAAACGAAGAAAGTCTTCGAAAACACATTCTTAGCTTTTCCTTTCAAAGCCAGGACGGTATAAATCTCTCCACCTTATCTTTAAGACCTGTTGACCTCTGAACTTCAGTTTCTAATGCGCTTCATTATTTACGAGATGTCTACAGGTATTTACAATGAAACAATGGATGTCATTTGTGAGATGATACCTGTTCTTGGAGGCTATGTACAACACTAGCTATCCGCCCGCGTGATCCCAACATTCCTTTATTTTTCTAATAATGTTCTATCAATCTCTTAATCCATACCCTAGAAAAGGGTAGACATGAAAATATATTTCATACTACTTTTATATTCATTAAAATGAGTGAGTAGTAATTATTTTCTATTCAGTTATATTTATTAGTCTTTTCTCATTTTATATGATGAGCTTAAGTGATCCTCAGAGTAAAGGGTTATCCATGTTACGTCACACTTTCAAGGGGGGAAGGTTATCAACTAAATGTGATAACATCATAGACTCGCCACTTATTTATTTCAGGTGGGATAGTAGTCAAGCACTGACTTATAATGGGTAAAAAAGGATAATGATGTACTGGTCTGATGATGGAGACGCAAGGTGTACATGGGAACTCTGAAATAAAAGGGGGAAACCCGATCGAGTCTGGGCTCGTTTGATTTGTTCTGAAACGTGTTGAAGTCTTAGATGAAATCCAGGCTCTGAGGATGAAGCTGGAGAGACGCTATAATAACAACATAATTTACCTAGTTATTTTAACTATATTTTTAAAGTTATCAATACAGATAATAACCCCTCCTAAATATTTACATCCTATTATTAGAATTTACTTTTAAATTGCATACTTTATAGTTATACCTTATAAACTTATTAGTACAAGTTGCCTTATTTGACACTCGGAATTTAAATTTATTTACAATAAAGGGAAGCGTGATTTGAGATTGTTATGTTGTAATATAGTATTTATAAACCTTTACTTTTTTCAATAAATTATTTATTGGCCATTAAAATTAATAATTTATGCTTGTAGTTTAACTTAGTAGTTAAACTTGAGTCGCCGCGGCTCATGTCCGTCGGTAACACATATTTTATTATATTATATAATTGTTGCCTTCTTAGAACATACAATAAGGTCACACTAGGAACCAGCTCTGCAATTGAAACTCAAGCATAATTCAATTAGTCAAAGGGTAAATTTGCATTGAAAACTTTTAATACTTTTTTTACCAAAATAAATTTAATTGTAACACATTTTAAACATAAAATTAAGCGCTCTTCACTTCTTCCGCATGTAAACTTTAAGTACACCGAATTTCAGACTTCTACGTATTTATATTATTTATAAAAAGCGGTACAAATATACCCTTTACGTATTAATATTTCGATTCAGTTTCATTCGATTCTATGTCATGTCAATTGAATATATTCTTACCTCTCGCGACACAAAATACGAATCAAAATTTGTGTATTAGATCTGTTATTAATAAAGTTACTTAACATACTCATAGTATACTTCATACAACTGAAGTTCTTTACCTTTGACTGTTCAGGGTTTACTATTGCAATAAAATAAAAGATTTCTCGTGGGTATGGGAAACTGGTACGTCATTACAATGTAGGTTCATCATGGGAGAGGAATACAATAGTCCATGCACTTTATTCAATGAACTACGAGCTTTGTCTTCGAATGACAAACGACCGCCAGATTGAAAATGAAACTGCTGGTAAAGAGAACGTAGCTCATTGACACAATGAACTATATTACTCAGATTATTTACATAATACATTCGTAAGGCTTGAAATTTTCTTTACAATAATTTATTATTGCATAAATCTTCAAATACAGGCGCTGTTTGATACTAAACTAATTTACCTATAGGTATTATGGCCTATAAAGAAGTGTATCAATTATATCATAATTTTAATGTTTAAACTCACAAGACATTCATCCATGAACTTTATAGTTATATATCTATGATAATGATCAATGAAAACTGTTCAATATAATGTTTTGTGATGAACAAAGTTTAACGTTATTATTCAATTATGGATTTATTTTAAAATGTTTTCATATATTGTAACTATAAAAGAACCGAAAGGATATCATTTATCATTTAATCAATACTTAACGTTCTTTTAAACAAACATTGCACATTTATTAACTTATCTATTTATTTGTTATTGTTAAATTACGTTCAGCGAGTTGTTGTAGATATTTAAACGAAACTTTTTCTAGTAATTTTAGGTAACACTGACAATTATGGTCATAAGAATACATATAACAAATTCCTCAGCTCTGGGTCAATCGCTAGTTTAAACTTACTACAATAGGAAATTATTACATTCTTTTGCACTTAGAAATCACAGTCAATTGGCAATGATTGTTTACAACTGAAAATACGATATGCAGATGGTAAAATTCTTCATGTACTTAAACAGTTTTAGTCGTATTGGAGTGCTTTAGAATATTGAACCCAAGTTTCATGCCGGTATACTAAGCTGTCGTAAAAACTGATACAAATCCCGTAGTGGTAACATGAAGCAGTTTTATTATGCATGTCATTAATATTATTAAATAAATAAACGCTAACACACTCATACGCTCGCAGTTACATTCCCTGTGTCGCGGGTGGCATGGACAATACAAATAACACGTCACTAATACCCGTGACCCGAGAATAAATATTTATCTGTCACATAAATATGTGCTTCGGGCGGGAATCGAACTCAGGACTCTTCCAACTACTCTACCAGGTCACTACCAACTAGGCTACGGGGCTGTCAAATTTACTGGTATTATTATATTTCTATGAAGCTTGCTGAGGTTACTGACATTTTACTTTAGTCAGCCTCAACTTTTTATATATAATATTAAATAAATAAAAAAAACAAATCACATTCAATTAACTTAACACTCAAATAACGATCGTCGATATCTATAGAATTTAATGTTCACAAGTTCGTAGACGAATGTGTTGTTAGTCAAACGATGGGAACACGATCCGCGCCGAGAACTTTCCCTTTAATTTTAATGGTATACCAATAACAAACTCAAACATTTGAACTTTCGACGCGCGGGCGTACGTTACTAGAGATAAACTTTGGACGCTCTTCGTAAACTTACAATAACTGCGGTGTAAGTTGATTGATAAAGTTTTATCATCACAAACTATAACTGTCTCTCCTGTTAGTTAATGTCAGTTGAAATAGTTGTCGCTATTGTTGTTAGTAGTGTGATAAAACGAGCTTTGTTTAAAGTTAATTCTCCACTTCGCATTTTAGATAAACTATAGCTACGCTTCGAATAATGTAGATGAATTAGTAATAGCGACACCTGGTGTCAAGCTAAGTAAACTATAACTAAAATTAGTTGTGTTTTACTCTGAGAATGATAGATGGCACTACCTATTTTTTAAACAAGGTATACGAATGTTTTTGAATATGATATCTTCATTAATCGATGCCTTGACTCAAATAATGAGGTTTATGAGATGTAATATATTTATATGTTTACTTTATGTATCTAGTTACCCTGTTTTTTGTTAAAAATCTCACGTGTACCGAGCAGTAACTTTGAGATCGTTTTCAAACTAAGGGATTATTGACTAACCGCATTCGCTGCATGGCCGCATGATCTGCAGCAATAAGTTTTCTCATTCACAACATAATATTTGATATTTTTTTGTTCACAGTTCACGATGCGGTTAAGGCGCTGTTCGGCTATAGGCGTCCTCCTCATATTACATATGGTGAGGAAAGGCCTTTATTTACTTGTAATCATTAAGAAATAATGTGTAAATACTTGTAAACGACCGATTCTACAGATTTCATTGTAATACATATTTCAGAAATGCTCATATTTATTTATTCCTAATGTTTGTCAACAAGGGTTACTTATAGGTACGTCTTGTTCTGTATGAAAAGATTTGGTGGGTACTTAAAGATAAAGAGTAAAATCCGAGTACCGCCAGACCATACTTATTTTATAAAGGACAAAATATGTTAGATGAAGTATTACTAGAAATAGTATACTAAGTATTACTACACTTTGAAGGTAAGGTAAATCAAGTCAGACGGTCAATATACAGATATCAGGTGCTTAAGGTCCATAGCTTAGATTATTTTTCTAAAGTCTGAGTGCTGAATTAAATAAAAAAAATATGATCAATATTTCCAAATTTATTGACATTTCCAGCGGAAATATTTTTTTAGTTGTCATTTCTAGTGCCTGCTGGCAGTTAGGTCTTGGGCTATCTGTAAGTCTTATTGGTAGTGACCAATGTCCGGTGACCTAACTGAATCAGACTAGGTGATAGATAAATGTTTGTTTTCGAGTTGTGTTTATGATTTTTCACTTATGTGTCCACACAGGGAATTGTAGTACGAGGATTTATATGATCATTTGCTTTATTTTTTTTTTTAAGTACAATAAGTCAATGCTTGACTACTAACCCACCTGATGGTAAATGGCGATGTAGTCTATGATGTTGTGCGCACTAACTTATAAAGAGCCTATTCACTCTCCTTT
>DWPA01005300.1:0-11952 GCA_018251375.1 Calpodes ethlius
AGTATATACCAACATACATACCACCACCAACACATGTTTCGCTCCGAACCGGAGCATCATCAGGGTAAGTTGATTCTATGATGGTTAGTTTTCTAAACTACTAATTGCGAATGAACATTGCCATAACGCTTGTAGTAGAAAATCGCGTGTATCTTCACCAAGATACAAGATTGAAGCTCTCCAACATCTTTCACATGGCAAACACTATCATAAAGTTCACTAACACGGAAACCGTGGTTCGTGGACATGTGGAAATTCATAATCAGTATATCTATATACGATACATTAATGCACAATGCAGAAGAGCAAGCGACTCGATTTATGCGTATATTTTTAAATGCGGAACCCGTTCGCGAAACGTGAGACTACGACGCAATACCGCGCATAATAAAAAATGAACGCTTTCGACCAAAAAGTTATTGATTGTATTGCGGTAAGTTAAACAACTAAAATGGTTAAACAAATCGTATTTATCTGTACCTACTAGTTTTAAATATAATTATAAAACTTATATGACATTTCTGTCAACACATAAAAGCTCATTATAAGGCTAAGTATACACTATTTAACATTTTTTCTGATTAGTCTCTCCATGTATTTTTTAATTAACCTTAAAAAATACAGAACTGAATTGATGCAATTTTTTAAAAGTTACGATTTTTTTTAATTTACGGGTAAGGCCGGCCGTGTGATACCGGTATCCTACGATGGATTAATTCTACGTTCCTCCTTCAATTTAAAATATTGGATGGATATGAGTGAGTGACATAAGTATAACTATAAGTATGTAATATACCTCTCCAGCTTCCTTGAATCAAGTTAAGCAATAACAAACGGGGTTCAATAGCAACCAGTAAACAGTTTGAACATAAACATAATATCTATCAGCCCTCAGCGTCTAGAAATCAGTTACCTAAGCTTATACAGGGTGTTTTAATAATATACTCATTAATATTAAATAAATAACGATATTTATCTATATAATATTACAAATTTTATATAGATGAATTTAAATTTAAATCCCAATTTAATTATAATAGTGCAAAATATTTTATAAAAATAACTATAAGTTTTTTAGTACCAGAAACTCAACCTTATTACAATTTCCCTACGTAAAACTGGAAAACCATAAAATCATACCGTAAAAATTACGACCCGTAGAAGACGCTTAAAATTTAATGCGAGGAGTATCTCAGTAACAATAACATTTCATTTACGGCAACAAAATCACCCGGCGATGTTTAACGAGCACACCCTGTATATTATTAAATATGATAAATTAAATCCACGGGGCTATGTAGACCATTCAGGCGATATAACGGTTGTCCGCGTTAGTTATTGCATTACGGAGACTCATTGTCGGCCGGCGTGGCGCTCGTTGGAGGTGTTATAGATGGTCAGTTACGTCGCCTTAGCCTGTAAATTATCACGACACTAATATATTGTCATATTGACGATGGATACTTTAAACCCACCGTTCCGGTAGAACAGCGAGCTATGCCGACGCTATAAATTAGATGCAACAAATTTGCTACGTCACAGCCGCACAGATATCTCCTATAAATAAAATATACGGTCTATCAGATTCCTGGGTTTGTTTTTTTATGGAGAATTCCATTGCGTTCCAAAGATGTAGTGTTAGGTATAGCTTATAATGTAGTTAGTAGTAGATTCATACTTTTGCTTTTAACGATTTATAAAATTAAGTTTTTTTAAAGTAAAGTGGAGTATTGTATTAGATATAACTTATAATGAATTAATCGTATATTCCCACTTTTACATATCCACGACTTACGTTACGTCGCAACAATTAGTTTTATACTAAATACGCCCTGGAATTAATTAATTGATTATCACAGAACTTTAATGCATAAAGTTGTTTAATAATTTCTATTATAAGAAGGAGAGTCAATCAACAAAACTATTGATTTAAAGAGATACACGCGGTCAAGGTTAATTAAACTACATTAAACACATAACGAAATGATATTGGCTATCACTTCAAAAGCAAATTTATTTCAATGAAACAAGAAACAATTTTATCTTTCATTTGTTACTCACTTTACCACTGATTATATATTTCAATGTACTAAGAAGCACCGGCATATAATGTGACAGCCAAACCATTCAGCCTAAAAATAATATAACAGAACGTTGACTATGACTAAATGTTGCACTGCTGGGATCGGGTCTCCTCTAAAACTCGTTAAGACCGTGTGCTCACTGGTTACATGACGATAAACAAATTTCACGACCGAATACCCGGCACATATGCAAATATATCATCGTATTATAACATAGTATAAGATAATACACATTTGGGCTAACAGAAGCTTAACTGCACGATGTCTATAGGCGGCGCTGCCCATAATTTTATTTCAATTACTTCCAAAGCAACATAGTTCGCGACCGTCGCATTTGTATGGTAGTATCCGTCCTTTCCATAGAAACTGTTAGCGGCGGCATAAATAAACGTTGACAAGGAAAGCGGAAACACTCAATAACAAATACCCCGATACAATTGTCGAGTGCTCCTGGTTTAGTGCTAGCCTAGAAAACTCGGCGTGGGCCTGCATGCATAATGATATCATACACTTTGTTATTATTACACCGAATGTTTTATGTTATTTTTAAGTTTACTAACAATTTATACATCGTGTTTGAAAAAATAACAACAAAAAAGATTGTCGATTCCTTTCTATCATTGGTTGAACGCTTTCATGTTACACAGTTATTGTAATTTGGCAGATACATCGTAATCTTTCCAAAGAAATGAGATGTTATTTCGCACTAAAAAGCAGTCTATGGTACTCTTTATCCTCCCAAATATCTCCACACCAAAAATAATAGGTACCAAAACGAAGGTCTTTTGCACCGTGAAAGAAGAACAAACAAACACGCTTTCTCATTTATAATATTAGTACGGATATACAGCAACTTTGCAGCAATGAACTTTAAATGACACAACTTTAAAGCCAAATGCTTCATTAACAGTCAGGTAACCAAACACATCACAGATCACCTTAAGTATATGTTATTAAAAGTAATTCAAAACATCCCAATATTAAAGTCATGTAACCACCGAAGCTTTGTAAACTTATTTAGTACCAGTATAAACTATATTAAGGGACCCGCTCTCGCATAAACTATGAACCTTATATGAAACAGCAAATATATGTTAAATAATAAAAAATATTTTTGGCAACCCTGAAGCGTAGACCCAGCTTGCGAATAGAAAAATCTCGGGCTCAATTCCCGGCGCTGACATTTATATGACAGGTTCTTTTTCTCGGGTCATCGGTTGTTATTTAAGAGCTCGCAGTACCACCATCCTCTGCCGCTCATGGATATCTATGGCAAACTTCGAATAGAACTGTAGCAGAGACTTTAGTAAGTTTTAATAGAATTAGTGATTTATTTTCGTGTTGTCAGTATCGCCTGCAACACAATGAGTTCTAAAACAGGGGATTGAATGTCTGTCTTTCGTTTTCAGTTAACTTTACTTTTATTGTCTTTTGGTAACAAACATAGAATACCCTGTTTGTTAAGTGCCATGAACAATACAAGAACACCGAGATTCAAAACAGAACTTTGAACTCACCATTCAAATTTCTGGCTTATTATGGAAGTGGCATAGACACTTCGTGACAAAACTCCATCTATTAAAAGAGATTAAAAATGTGACTCTATGGAAATCGAACTTTCAATAGCGGTCTGGTATGGTAAACATTGCGTAGGTTATGAAAGTCGCAAACGAATACTCCTCAGAATAGCATAATAAGTGTCACATCCCCCGACCCGTTAGACTAATATAGTAAGTGTCACACAAACGCTTCCCTCAGTCACACTTCTAGTCGGCTCATAAAACAAAAAACGAACCTGTTTCAAACAATCTGATACAAATGGCATAAGGGTCGACCTCCATTATCCTCCTATTAGTTTCAATGTCGGACAGGTCATTCTTTATAAAAAAAAAACATTTTTAAAATATTATTTTTACTAATGACGATTATTTATTCCATTTTGCATACTATATCAATTCGTACATCAATTAATAATAATTACATTTAAAAGACATAGTATTTTAACACGAACAACATATATTACATTTATTACTTACATGTAAAGTTACTTGTACCTAAATAAAACAGGCTTCTATTTTTTTATTGCTACCAGTAATATTTTGTTAAATATAAAAATGTTGAACATGTCATCCCCCGCCCGAAAAAACTGTTTCTTTGAGCCCAGTAAACTATAACTACCAAATTAAAAATCGAATAAATAAAACTAAACTCGCGACACGGGACCGGCAGTGCAAGTGTGGATAGACCCTAACAGCGATAGCGATAGTTGCGCGGTACAGTTAGGGGCGGTGGAAGGCACGGGAGGGGGGGTCATGGAACGCAACAGAACCGAGAATGGACGACATTCATGCGTGCGGGGACAGTTATGTCTTATCCCGTGTTTGTTAGAAGTCAAGCAAAGAAGAATTAAGATCTTTGTAAAGACTATTCTAAAGCAGCTACGCAATACGCAGTTTGGAAAAGTTACCTTCGAGACTTTTCGCGCGGAAAACGATATTTAAGTAATAATTTGTTGCTTTTGTGTTTTACCGCTTTAAAATATTGGTTTATAAAGAATCGCTTAACAAATAATTATGTAATCCTAATACCCCCATGACTGATGTTTGAAGACCCTGTGCTATAATATGAGTTAGGTTCTACTCACAGCTGGAACAAATATTTTATCCAATGTTTCTGTTCAGATGGTGAGTCTGTATCGTGTCTACATGTAACCTGGGATTCTTAATACATTATTGTGTTTTTTTAGGTGTTAAAGATCGAATCTAATATAAAAATACATGTAATGGACATATAATTGGACATTTTAGCAAACTCAAGGTAATACTTATTTATCCTTCATTCTAAATTTTTCGAGGTATAAACTACTATAAAAGGACCTAATGCGTAGTGGTGCACTACCGTACCCATTTTGAGTATTAGTGATACCCTTTTGAATACTGTTTAAACATATTGCTTACTTAAACTTTTTATTTATATTTATTAATAAATAATATGATTATAACTCATATTTGTTAAATTCATTCGATTCACAAAACATTATCTCATAAAATAACATATGATAATACTACGTAACGTCCGATCTTAGCGAGGGTTGTTTTATTCTCCTTATTAAAAGGTCAAACTTAACCACAATTTGACATAATGGTAAGTAGCTGCGAAGTCGTAGAAGGCAGAACGTACACTGAGCAAAAGTTAGCAAGCTATTCACGTATATGTTAATAAGCTATTCACTCTTTTCATATAATACTAAGTTGAAAAGCGTAGAATCCCTCTACATATTACCTAAGTTGGACTGTAGGCACAAAGAGCTAATCGGACGATATTGCGCGCTGAACAGTTAGGCGAGTCCCCCGTGTGAGACCGTGAGCCTTCCTACATCTGAACAGGTTTAGTCCTGGTTCATTTGTAAAGAAAACTTTTGGTTTTGTTACCAGCTTCTTAAATCTGTATGTACGTGAGATTTTGATTGTTTTTTATTACATTTTTTTTTATTACCAACAAAATTATGTGCTAATATAACTATAGAATTTTAAAGGATATAAATACATGCAGTATCTCAATAACCGATAAACCAGTAGATGAACCGCCTGATAACGATCTCAACAACAATGATCATAAGTACACAATATTACCACACACGTACATATCTTGTATATGTCCCTCTAGGCAAACATTAATTATGAAACTAAAGGTATAAGAATTATAGGTCTATGTATATACCTACACGAACATAATTACTTCAGCAAAAAAGCGACTCGAAGGACCAAGAAATAAACACTCCGTTATCAGCATGTCAAGACGCGCTAACTCACCACATATTGGTATTAAAGTTACAGAAACTTAATCCAACACTAAATAACTTGGCGCGTGAGGTCACACATTAAACCATCGAATGGTAAATAGTCGGTCTACGCACATATCTCGGTGATAGCGATCGAATTTACAGTAACGACCTTCTTACACTCGGCTGCCGCGCATGCCTTATCGATATATTCGTTTTTTAATTAATTATGGTCATTATTGGAATCGGCGAGCTGTGAGATACATTGTAACGTTGAAATCCAACGTTAATGCAGCCGAGTGTTGGTATAAACGTAAGGAGCGAGCGCGTCAAAAATTTGGTTGCGTCGTAACGAAGATTACGCACTTTTTATGTATTTTTTATCAAGTTTATTTAACTTTTGTGTGAAGATAATTGCGCATCCATTCCGTGCGGAGTTAGTGCGTGGAAACTAACGTTAAACACTAGCGTAAGAAGTATTCAAGTATTAGTGAGATTTTGTTAAGGCGTTTTTGGTCCTTTTAATTATTAACTTATTGATATGATTACAAGTACTGCAACTATAGCGTAAACAACTGTGGAAAATACAGTAAATTCACAGACTAATTCAACGCAATACCACACTACGTGCGTTTATGGGCAGTTATTTACAAGAGCAGTCGCGGCCGCCGTGAAACTAGAGTGTTAGTTCGCTATAAATTAATGTAGGCACACCGCCGGTTACACGGTATGGTAAAATATTGAAATAGCCATATCCATACTACGAAAATAGATGAAGTTCGTATGATTTCATAAACTTCAACCCGACGAAATACGTATTCATTCCTATTGAAACTTAGACTTGATAATGAAACAGAAAAATACATAAAATGCAAAACTCTTCGTTGCACTACCAATTAAATTTAGGGTCATCACCAACCCACACAACCCAGCTAATATATAACATTTATTTAACATCCAAATCATTACCTAGCACGGAGAACTCGAATCAATAGCTCAATGAGGTTTACATAATGTTAATATTTCATTCATTTCATTATCGTTCGTATTTCAGTACATTTATATCCCTTATAACACAAATTATAAAGAAATTACAACGATACATGAAGTTCGTTCCACGGTTCACACACGTCGTACACACCGTACTGTTGTAGACAGGTATTCAGGTGCTGTTGGTGGAACATGGTCTTACACTGTGTTGAGCAGTGACAAAAGTTGACTGCAAGTATTAAATTGCACAGTTTTTCACAATAGAGATCCGACATCTCACTCCAGAGAAATCAATCACAGAAAGATTCTTCGCATAGGCATTTCGCAAAAGGCATAAGCATGCAAAGAGGTAATGTAGAAAAAGAGAAAGTGAGTAACTAACACGTGTGTAAAAAGAGGGAGACAGAATGGTTATTCTTGTGCGAGTCAAAGATCATAATTTCTTTGATGCAAGCACGCACTTCTGCGTGTAACCTCTTCCCACGTTTCAACAATTAAAAACCTGTCATCCATTAACGAGTGACAAATTATAAACAAGATCATAGACGTCATTCCCGCAAGCATTCAAGACCTTGAACCTTCAAGGAAAACAAAATATACGTAATTATCAAGCGGCACAATTTGAATAAATACGTTGATAACAAGCGCGAACCTTTACTAGGGCACAATCTGCAAACCAGTTGCGATTAGCACGAAATTTATCTTCCCCTCGCAATATAAACACGTCGCCGGTAAACGCCCCGATCATAAGGTGAGATGCTTTCTCCGCCGATACCGGCTTTCTACTACGATTCAGCTCGTTCTGCGCAAAACGACGTCAGATGTTTAGGTAATTTTTCTTTAATAAAACTCTTTAATACCCTAACGTTCTGAACTGTGTAGGATAACGGTGTGCGGTGTTTATGTTGATTCTGTCGTGATATGACGGTGTCTTAAAGTTTCTAAAGGGTTCCGTCGCAAACCGTCTTTGAAGACTCATGTTAGAGGTACTACATTTAAGTCCTTAAAATGTCGAGATACTTTTAGTTTCTTCCGTGTGTTTTAAATGACCTACATGGCAGTGAATGCTTATCATATTTAGGGTATAAAAACTCTTAATGGGTTCTTTACAAAAATATTCAAAAATTTGCGCACAAAATTCGATTGTTTTTTTATACATCTCCAAATTGCATAGAGCAGACCAACTAGAGAGAAAGACATAACGATCATATAATGACAAGAAATGCATAGTTAAAAATAATTTGAGCCGAGAGTGAACCAAACTCTACAAAGTAGATATATACTTACATACATCATTATTATAGAGACCAGCGTTAAATTAATTAATTTTGATGAAATTAAACTTGATGTTCGAAGTGTCACGGACTCTATGTATTTAATAAGTGTAAGGTTAATGCATATAAATGTTATTAATTTTAATTCGGATTACAAAATTATTATATGAAATAATATTTATAACAATTAAAATCGTTATTTTTTATGCATTATAAACTTAAGCAAAAACAATACAACTAATTACACTTGTCCATGAGCAAGCGAGTTATTAAATAAAAATAAATTTAAAAACTTTTTATAATCATATATTAACGAATACCTATATCATTAACAAGACTATTTATTAAACCACATAAAGTACCGAAAACGCACCATAAATACATATTCCATTAACACTTTAATTTCCCACACAATTCCAGAGATTTCCATCAACAGTGTTACGTTAATATGATGATTAGTTCAAAATGTCCCCGTCTACATTATAAACTAGTTGCAAGACGACGACCAGGCGCCAACCCTAGTGACGTAGCCTGCCATTTACCTAATCGACTAGAGGTTAAAGAATGAAGATAACCATAGGATGCAATATAGATACATACATGATAATAGGGTTGCTAAAAACGAGTCATATTTACATATATTATTCATTTTATTTATATAAAAAATTTATAATGTTTAAACATCATCAGATGTTAATGTTTAATTTAATGTCATGATATTATTAATATTATAATAAACTTCCGTTATTTTTTAGCGTTTCGTTTTTTTACAATCGGTTTTATATAGAAAAGAAATTTTATTTTACATGTCACTATTGACTAAGCCTTTAAGCCAGAAAATTGCTTAAACGATTATGAAAATACCATACCTCAGAGCACTTGTGTTAATTTCAAATCCATTTTAATATTTAATGTGGGAAAATCTGTTATGATGGATATTTTAACCAAATTAAAGAAAGTGTTTTACAACTAAGCGTTGCCTGGCAACCAATGATAGAAAACAAATGACAACCTTTTTAGCTCTTCTCTCCATGCGTATAAAGCCACGAGCAACATCTAGTACAAATATATATTTTTCTCTCTTTCTCTTAATGATAACAGACTAGTGTTATCCTCAATTTTGTATCTATTTATTATCCTCAAACCAATTACCTAACAACATTCAAAATTCGAATATTACCAGCAAACTTTACCAGAGATTATGGATAGATACATAATTGTAAACGACCAATAGTCTCAGCCAATTTTAAATAAGCTTACATACATCCTTATAGCGTAAATTGATCTCAGATGTCTCTGATCATCTATCCACTTATTAATGTCAGAGCTTACATTTAATAACACGATGCATCGCAATACAGTATGGTGAAACCCTTCCTCTAAAGAATAATGATTATAATAGTCGGAATGTTATCTTATAGGCCCCGTGGTTCAATGTCACTTGGAGCCCTAATGAGGCGTTTATATGGAGTCCCTATGGCATCAGTTAGGGTTCCATGACTGCATATATTGTTGACATCCTTACGCCTACCGTTATAGAGCTCGCTTCGCTTAAGCATATCTAATGAATAAGAGAAATTGTACGAGGGATTAGCTCCTTCTGAATCAATATTTGTTATTATTACTAGAATTGGTTAGGTGCCCTCATCTAAGTATATAAATTATACTGAATTATAATTGATCTAGGCGAATTAAGTCTATTCATTACTGTGCTTAATTACGCAGGATCAATTAACGCAAGTCAAGTACGGCACCTATGGTTTCGACATTTGTAATTATTATTTATCTGTTCAATTTCAGCTTAAATATATATACATAGGATAAGGATAGCAAATGACGTTGCAGTCTTAACATCACCTGCCGCCTATGAACATCTATACCAACTAGAAAAGGACTGTAATTATGCACGTGGAGCCGGCAACGTACTTGAGACAGAATAGACTGCAACGTCGAACGTAGATAATATAGCGAGGAGTTCGATCATGAGTTCTGACATCAAACTATTATCCGGCCAATCTAATCTGAACTATGGTCTCGGGGGTAATTAAAAACACCTGAATGGGCCACTAAATATACGCGTACATTGTCCCGTGTCACCGCTTCCGCGGTATTGAGAACCGTGTAGCGGGTTCAAACACCGCACGGCGCACTAACTTCACTGTTAAGACATGAGCTAGTATCGCGTATGATCAAAATTCGACCGATTTACATTGTATCTAACGTGCATACAATTGAAGAACATTCATACCCTCAATAGATTAGACGGTATTATACTTTGATACGGTCGATACACGAGCTGAAGATTCGCAGGACGGTAAGTGACTACCATTATCCATGGACATCAGAAACACCAGAGCCATTGCTGATGGTTTGCTGACCAAGAAATAAGACGGAAGAAAAATAAAAATCAGTGTATACCTACTAATATTATATATTCTATCTGATATAAATATATACGTTATGTTTAGTAATTACAGCCACGTTCTTCGATTGTTTTATCACATGTAGAAAAGACAACACAAATAAGATATCACTAATACTATCATAAAAAAATATCTACTCCCTGCAGAAATCGAATCCGTGATTTCCATTGCAGATAGCGCCACTGCCAACCAGATTATAGTATTGTCGTAAAGTTAAAAAGAATTAATTTGTGTCAATCACAGTAAAGTTCCTTCTCTGGAGGCAACCCTGAGAGCAAAATCAGTTGACGCTTATCATAAAAACGTATAGTTATTAGAACTAAAGCCACATGTATTACAACTTCGGTATGCTATATTCTAATTCAGCTTACAAAATTTCACCCAAACAAACATACTATCTTACAAACTAACAAAGCGTTGGCCATAACACAATAATAATCCACCCGCGCATCGCTTCTAGAAACACATTTTACAGTATAATATGAACTCAATCGGCCAAGTCATTATAAATTTCAGTAGACATATTTACATGATATAACGATCAAAGCGTATAAATCATTATGTAAATATCTGTATTGTAATTATCTAATAACTAATTAAAAATATAATAACAAGTACATTTCACAACGACTTTAAAACCCCATTCATTCTTCACGCTAACAATTTTTTGTCATAATCAGATCCGCGGAGCATGCATAATTAATGTAACAAGTTGCCGACAGTGTCTGTCTGTAAATAACTGTTACTACATATCCATTTTATAATTTAACTGTTTTATTGTAATAAAATTTAATTTACAATCTATTACTGTCAAATTACACAGTTAATTTAGCTTTCCAGTATAAGTGATCTTTTCTGGAGTATAAGTATTAGTCTCTTTTATATCTTTCCTCTTTCTTTTTTGTAAATATAAAAGATAAGACAAAAGTACATCGTAAAGTAAAAATTGAGTGCATAAAGTATATATAATTTATTTCAATAACCACTTCCCACAAACGTAGTCACGATGTGAGAACAACGTATTTATTATCCATTCTTGTGCGAAGGTAAAGAGGCCGCGATGAGAAATAATAAGTGATACAAAAGATAGATAAGAGACAGCGGACTGTGTTCACACATTACATAGTTGTGACCTCCCAAATCAACAGTTCAAAAAAGAAATTCAAAATTATATATAAAGCTTGAGTTCAAGTGTATAATTTTATTGTGTTTCGCATTTAACACGTATGAATGTACGAGTGTAACGTAACTTCCCATGTACTTAATACTCTTCAAGCCTCGGTCATATCAACGTGTGATTCCAAACTTCAAAACGCTTAGAACTTACCTACGTTTATTATCATTTCACTTTCTCTAACCCGATGTAATTTTTTAAATTAAAACGCCTCATTAGTACAGTT
>DWPA01005301.1:0-11951 GCA_018251375.1 Calpodes ethlius
AAGAGTTTAAAAGATTAAATACTGTCAATGTGAACTAATCCTTTGACATTATGAATTACGGTCGAATTTCGAGCGTTAAAGGGTCTCTAGTTAATGAAAATAAACAATCAAGAACACAATATAACATAGAACAAATTTTTACATGACTTTCCTGTATCATGTTTACGTGTATAGTTATAAGTTGATAAGATAATCAAACTTCCAGCGAAGCTTTGTGGATATACATTTCATTGTAAACATACTTAATCAACTACTCCATTTTGGATCAAGTGTACTCGGAATTGAGGAAAGGGTTTGGTTTCTGTTTACATACGTCTATCTCCCACAAACATGTGACAGCGAAGCTACGAAGTGGATAGCAATCTTATTAATAACCCTTAAAACCTTACTTACGTAATGTATTATAATTTCCAGGAAGCTTTTAAAGCTCTTGGTAATATGAAAATGTTGCTACACGAGAAAAAACAAATATCCGCATTTTTTTATCATTATCGGTTAGGTACCACTTTCCATTTTCAAAAACACACACGTTCATATTCGTACAGTTGTGTGCGTTTCAGTAAGTACATGGCATTATCAAATACATGTATACTTTTATAATAATAATAATTATATATTATTATAATATAATAATAATTATTATGAAGATATACGGCTAAGCGTTATAAGTCTATGATGTTAGTAAAGACAATTATAAATTTACCATGTCGACTATTATACCTAGTTCATATTCTGTCTTCCAATATTGTTCTTATATTACGTAAAAACCATTTTTTATTACGAATGTTGTTACTAAAAGTTACTACTGTGTTACAGTTTAATGAATATTTCTATAAAATTAATAAACGTATTAAATTATCATGAAGTTTTTGTTTATCTGTAATTATCCTTAAGCAGTTGTCAATAAGTTTGGATTGGGTGGGAACTTGAAACAGGGAATTTCAATAATAAACGAGACTTGTATCTGAAGTGCATTTTATTCATAAATATTAACATAATTTCATTGCAGGTCAACAATGTGATTAGTCTTAATAAGCATACCTTGCTTCTGAGTATATAAATACAATTTAGTCACTTTTGGAAATAAATCAATACAGTTACAAAGAACTAACTATAAATAATTCGAAAATTAATCATAATTGTTTGGACAATGAGGTGATTTTGCGATTTGCTTTAAGTAGAACCTATAAGGCAAGTTAATTGAATTTATTTAATGGCAACACTAATGCGATATTAAACGTAATGTTACCCAATTGCTGACTGAAATATTTTATTGCAATTAATAATATCTTAGGCGCCTTAATTAAGGATTGGACCACATATGACGAAAAATATATCGTGTGAATGCCATGCATAAAAACTGATTGGGCAACATATTTCTCTACTAATGTTTGGCTGATGATACAAGACGTATTGTTCATCACATCTGGCCTTATCCTTTTAACCTATTCACTGTATAAAAAGCGTTCAAAATATTTTTATCAAATCTTGTTTTAGTTCCATAAATTATAATAGTTTCTATGTATCAATTACAAAAAGTTAAAATCACTAATGATACAAACAATTGGTAAGGTATTAAATCACAGAGACAGATCTCTGCTATAAATGGATATTAATAAACCTACTTTGCGACAACCCGTGAGCACACTACACCCAAAATACGAGAAGAATATAGAATAGCTGCTGATGCTTCATTACACGTTTAGGCTGAGATTCCACAAGAAAACCAATAGTCAAAAGTCACGAAGTAGCGAAAAATAATCACCAATAACATTCATTTATTACGCGAGGTAAGGAAAATTAAGTGATCTTATTCTTAGTCTCGTTACCGTACATCTCTGGTGGATTTTCAACCTTAGCACACATGTGTTACAACGTGACATGCATTATGCTGACAAGTTGTTACAAAGTACATAATGGTAATAACAAAATGAATTTACGCAAATTAATGCGTCATACAGTCGGTCTTTCAATCACAGATGTAGATACTATAGCAATAGAACATATTTGAAAAGCGGTTATATTCTAATGGAATCCGTCTTTCTTACATCTACTCATTACAATTACAAGTCCAAAGCACCATTCATCTCTCTAAACAATGTAGCCTATTTTATACTCAATATTCAAAACATAAACAAACGATATTTAATTACTGGCACTGACAGTTCTATATAATAAGGCCTCTTTATATCCTAGAGATACAGGTCACTTATAATTCCTATGCAGGTTAATGGAAAAATCTGAGAAATCAGCTATTTACGTTAATCATATGAAATGGTTTGTAAAATTCGGCTGAATGTTATTAGCTAAACGACTAATTTAAAAAGCCAATTCGTCTCCAAATTTCCAACAAACTCAAAAAACGCGTAGATATAAATTATTTTTATTTAATAACTAATTCTAAATTAATACTGAGTACTTAGTGGAAAAATCTCAATATAAAACAGAATACTGATCGATATTAACAATTTAATAATAAATTAATAAAATATTTTTAAACTTTTAGTTGCAAACAAAGTTTTCTTATCAATGAATGGTTGAAACAATGAGTAGATTGACAGCTCACAGAAATTGACAGATGACAATTCTAAAATGTTTTAAAGTCACAAATATTCCGACCGCTTCAACGCGGTACATATTTCTTGATAGCATGTACCATTATTTATTGTCGAGGATATTGTCTTATGTCCATTCTCAGAATTCCTTCATATATTATCCTCAAAACAATACTCTAGCAATGGACAGAATCATAGCTAGCTACTTTTGCGCAGTTTATAAATTAATGGATAGATGTAAACTATGTTCTTTTAGGTATACGGCATACGATGGTATAAGAATCATTAGAAGTCGGTACATTTCTTTTCTTTAACCCTTTAATAATATCTTACAAGATAATAAAAATGACTCATGATTACACAATGTATTTCACTAACTTGTTTTAAGAAGGTAAACGTAAGGGCCAGGTTTAATGACAATGTAAGGATTTTAAGGTCCTTTGAAAGATGATGGATTTTCAAATAGGTATTTTCTTTTTAAATAACGATTCATACATTGCTTGCAATATTCCAATATAACTACAACGTCTACATCGTCCTATTTCTATCAATATTTCAGATTATTTCGGATTACGATACATTAGGTATTATTAATATTCGTGAGACCTGTGACACTCCCTTACATCTATAAAGGCAATTGCTTATCTGTACATAATCTACATAGTTCCTAGGACATTAACTAGTGTTAACAATCATTCTTACATTATAATATTACTTCTAAACGAATATCAGCTGCCTATTGTGTTAATGCGATTATCTACAAGTGGCTGGCAACACCGTGCTCGTGTGCTCCCGCGCAGTGCAGTCTCATTATCAGATGTAGGCAAAACAAGTAAAGGAAGTAAATATTGTTCAAGGTCTTTGAAGTAATGTCCACATGATTTTTCCGTTTAGGAAACTTGTTGAATATTTTATTAATGCTGTACATGTCAACCATTGTTAAGTCGCATCACATTCGTGTGTACATATACGAGTTTACCGCGACCTAATCGTATAGTTACTATTTCAATCGACGATTGGCCAATTGGCCATATCGTTCAATTGTAAATATATGACTTGGAAACATCTTTGGCCATATCGCGAATCATTTATTTACGATTATGGGTCGATTGATAATAGGTAAGATTTGAAGTAATGCAACCATTTACTAAATTATCGATTTTTGAATAGTCAATGTTGTTATTGTTGCCTGCTCTTTCAAGATTTGGGCTAACAAATACCCAAATCTGTATACGAAATAGTTAAGGGCCATTTGTTTATATTTTACTAGGTCTGCGTTATAGATTAACAATGAATATTTCGAAATACCAGACGAAATATTCGATAGAATGTTACGAACGCGGAACGACATTACACTGTAATCGGTACAGAGTAATTGGATTTTAACTCGAATACCATTTAATATTTATGGAAGACAACTAGTTACTCGTATAAGGTTTTTCTACGGCAGTGGTTAGAATTATGTACCGAAAAAAGAATTAAAATCTTCGTTCAAAATCTCTATTAAAGTAACGACTTACGAGTTCTAAAAAACAAAATTAAAATAAAATAAATTCAACTACTTTGGTATCCGATACAACCAAACTGTTTATTATTCAATTCTTTACCTAACTACAGTAGAAATAATAATTTAAATAAGTTAGTTATTTATAATAATTTAATTGGTCGACCTCTGTATCCACACTCTGTTATCACAGATGTTATATGTTTATTATCCTTCACAATAATTTGTTAAGGCATATATCATTTTGCTCTTGAAAAAAAAAAAACTTAAAATGTAAACGACCATAGATGTTATAGCTTAAAAATACATTCGAATGTTAACTTAATAAAATAAATGGAATTGCATCGGTGAAAATGAGTGTTATCACGAAATATTGATTATTGCATTATTAACTAAATAAAATCATACCGCAACATTTTTTAATATTAGTTTAAATTATATTAATAAAAATAACAATAAAATAAAATTCAATGTTAACAGCCTAATAAAAGTTGCACAATACGAAGGTCATTTGTGACAAAGTGAAGGTTTAATAATATCACTCTCATAATAATATCTGTAGGTACACAAAAAACATCACTACCCAAACTGACTATAAAATTAAAATCAATAAAAAGAACTCACCACTAATGTTGCATCCTACTTTGCACTGCCAGTTGCAATCTCAACGACTTTATTCGTAGTCTCTAACTATTACCCTACTTTTGGCCCTAGACAAAGTTCACTCGCTCGTTTTTCCGTACACGCTACAGACAATATTAGTGCGAGGTATCGTCACGTCACGTCATGTCAAATTGTCTAAGAACGTAGCGTGACGCACGACATTTTTCTGCATCTAATGTCACTGCCCTACTTTCAGAGCGTGAGAGTGAACAGAATAGAGTTTTGTCTAGACCCACTTATCATAAGTTTTTCAAAGCGTCCCAAATGGTAAGGATCCTATCGCGGAGTGCCAACAGTAACATGCCCTACAACTGGTAGCCGGGCTGCGCCTGCTGGTTGGTCTCCGGCTCGGGCTGGATGAGCGGCGGCGCTAGCGGGTCCTCGCTCGACGTCACTGTCGTGGACGGCTGCACGTCTATGGAAAGTCATCATTATCATCAATAACTGTCCCACTGCTGGGCTAGGGTCTCCACACGCATTATGCAAAGTTAAGTATTATATCTGGATCAATAACTACAGAATGTAATTCTTTTATGACAAGGTCTTTGATAGATAACGGTTTTAATGTTTAGAACTTGTCAAGACTACCTTCATTTTCATCCTCTTCAGAAAGCCATTTTTGAATATCTGATTGGTACATTCTTCTTTGCAGAACTTCCTTTGTTCTTGGTCTTGACCCAATAAACGTTACTTCTATCTGTAAAACAGAATGAAAAGTTTAATCATGCTGCATTGTCAAAAATTCAATTGTGTACACTAGATATACCATAACAGTATTTTTTGTTCATTTATCATCATACAGTTCCTGCATCTCTTGCGGCCTAAAAAGCGAATCTTCTTGAACTCGAGTAGGTTAATAAGACGTTGACGTTGATAAATTGACGTTGACTTTCCGGACCCTAAACAAGGTAAAGAAGATGTTTATAAGTATAGTCTCCGATCAACAAGGCCTCGTGCTTAAGTGCAATTAAGCTTTAAAAAATATATAAATATAATATCTCGCTCAGTAAGATCATATAATTGTACCTAATGATGAAAAAATAAAAAAAATCGGACGACTAGTTGAGAAGGTACCTACCTACTACCTACGTACAAACTCACAAATATAAATTCTTTATAATATCAGTATAGATATGATAAGGGAGCTGTTACCCCGGGCGGCAGCAAGGTCCGCAGCTGGTCAGCTAGCGCTCCGGCCGCGCCCAGCCGTTGCGCCTCCTCCCAACTCGTGTGCACCTCTTCGTGCAGGAGCTTCTCCTCTGAAAAGCAATTTTACTCACTTTGTACCTCGTATGTGGACAATGTGGAACAAAAATCCGTTAAAGACCCACTATAGGGCAGAAGTCTCTCGTCATTTTTGACGAGGCCATGAGAGTATTCCACTACGTTCCTCCCGTGCAGATTGGTGAATGGAACTATGATATTAAGTTATTCAAATACTCCTTGAACGTTACGAACGTCGTCTGGTGGTCATTTAAGGAGAATAGTCTTCACCTGCTTCGTCAAAAAATCGTGTATATAAACTTGTTATAAGTTCATCATTAATATAACGAATTACTATTACTCCATAGGTATATACACTAAAAAAGTATCTGATTAATGAAATTAAAATGCAAACAAATGTATTTCTTAAATCCTTTACCGTCTCTCTTTGTAGTGCTTCTCTTGTACTGTATCCTAAATCTGAAGGCCTCCAGCACGCTGGCCACTACTATCGTCAGCACCACCATCGTGAACAGGTAGAACACCTGAAGGAAAGATATGTATAATGTTAGGTTAATTTTAAACCGTGAAGTAAATAATTAGTAATAACCTAAAACGGTTATATTTAAAATTGGAGGTGTACGTGAAAATTACACTTTCTTCTGAAAAAGTTCTTATTACTTAATTTATTTTTTTGATTCGATATAAACCCGTACTTAACTTGATTATAACTTCCGCTACTACTTGCACTGCCGATGCAATATAAATTAAATCGGTATAATTATGTTTCATTCTATCGAGTTAACGAGATTCAAATTCGATTCACTGTACGGTCTATCTCTGAGTAAACTATAGTTACGCTGTATTCACATGGCGAATACACGATGCGATTAAAGGTCTTATACATAAAAAAACGCACCGCATAATCAGCGCCATAGCAGCAGTGCCTTCAAACGCTACTCGCAGATTTTGCAGGATTTTGCGCGAGATTTTCGGGTCTCAAGAATACCTCTTTTACCCGTTCTTGGACCCGAGAGAAAAAGTGTCCACCGGTGGAAGGAGAGTCCCAGTTGTTAAGCGGAGGATCCTACTGAAGTCCGTTATACCTTGCTATGACGCAGTCAGTCGTCCCCCAGATAGTCGGGGAACTCAACAACAAATAACCGGTTTATCCCCCTACCTATCCGCGCTGTAAGCGTCGGTCCTGAGGGAAAGGGGTATTCGGGTCTTAAGGCAAGGAGTTATTCGGGTCTCAAGGCAAGGGGGTATTCGAGTAATGTTACCATAAAGTAAATTCTGCTGAACTGCCCGGCGACGGTGGCGTACGCGTTCATCAGGATGAACCAGTTGTTGACGACGGTGAGCTCGAACAGCGTGACGCCGCTCGTCAGGATGTTCTCGAAGTTGTTCAGGTAGTAGTAGCCGAGCGCCGTCGAGCTGTTCTCCGAGTACTTGTAGAAGTCCTCCACCGTCGTGTTCCTGCAGACATGTATACGCATTTAGTACAGATCTAGCCGGTAACATACGAATATGTTCTTAGGCTCACCATATAACTACCTTCTATTTATATTTTTATTACTTATTACTTGATACTTAATACTTGAAAACACATTTTTTTAAATATTTTATTATCTACGAGTAGATATAGACGGAGTTGAGTAGGATAAAGAGACAGCAAATGCGATCACCAAGAGTATGAATACAAAGTACCCAGGTATATACCACAGATATAAATTATTATATATGTAATGGGTTGCATTCATATCACAGAACACATATATTTATCAAAATCTACCAAAACCGTATTCGCAGCGCCATCAAATGTGGAGGATCTGTTTGAAAATTGTTATATGAACAATGTTTCGGGTGATCGTTATGTGAACAAGAGAGTAATTTCAAACCTAACTAACTGTTGTCTATAGACATGGGCAAACCATAGAACTCGCCAATTCTTCCCTGACCTTGAAAGAAAGCACTTCTTACGTCTTTCTTAAAGAACCCCATGTTATAGCGCTCCGGAAAAACCTCTACTCTTGTGTGTGCAGTAGAAGAGTACTCACACGCAGCAGTTGCGCAGGTCGTAGCCGGCGAACAGCTCCATGCCGAGGATCGCGAAGAAGTAGTACATGACGAGCATGACGCAGCCCGCGGACGACATGAGCGGCGACAGCAGCACCAGCGTGCCGAACACGTCGCGGTACCGCTTCTTCAGCTTGTACAGCCGCATCAGCCTGGGGATATCGAACACCAGCAATTTGTACTTCGCTGTTAGAGGTACACTAGTATGGGGTCGTTCATAAATTACGTTCATATTAAAGATGATGATGAAGTTGAAGGTCGAGAGAATTCCTAAATTTCATGACGTCATATTTCAAAATATAATATATGTAAGTATACGCAAGCTGTGCAATCTGTTTATGAGAAAGATATACAATTAATTTTGGAACAATTTTTTTATAATTTCTAGCAGTAAAATTTCAATGTATGCGGTGACAAATTCGGTCTAAATATTATGAAATTAGTGTGACGTATACGAAGACTGTGTATTATTCACTAGTGGCCGCCATGTAGTTAAGATTTAAAAATATATATGGCCTCTGTTAATCACTAATAACGTAGGCCTCTACCAGTGAAATAATTTTAAAAATCAGATGAATATTGAATTTGTAAGACTATCCATAACAACAAATAGCCAAATCTTTAAACATTTAATGATGAATGATATGACCAATTCATGAAATGATCAATTTTGTTAATTCGCTACAACATAACAAGATGTAAAGGAAAATGTTATATAATATTAATGAATTCTAGTTAATTGTTGCATGTAGGTATCGAGGCACGTAA
This sequence comes from Calpodes ethlius, assembly GCA_018251375.1. Taxonomy (NCBI): domain Eukaryota; kingdom Metazoa; phylum Arthropoda; class Insecta; order Lepidoptera; family Hesperiidae; genus Calpodes; species Calpodes ethlius. The sequence goes on from DWPA01005301.1 coordinate 8,773, forward strand.
TCAACCGCAGCGACTCACCTCAGCGGCCTGAACATGACCACAATGAACAGCTTGGGCGCTATGCTCAGCAGCACCGCCCCCATCAGCGCCAGCAGCGTCACGCTGAGGTCGAACACGTTCCAGCCGCTCTCCAAGTACGCCGCCAACCCGGACGCCATCATACGTAACGCCGCTTCTATCAGGAACACTGGAAAACAATAATCACACGCATGAGCGTCCGGTGAAATACAACTTAGTTTCATAGCTGTATCTGTTATAAAAATACATTTGTTTAAACTCAGTTAAGTTTGAAATAAACCGGGATACTCCTATATATGCATCAATAAAGATCTAAGATTATTAGCATGATATAATGAATTTTTCTTCGTGGCCCTCATTAATGTAGTTGCATCTGCTGTTGTAATCGTAGACAAAAGCCAAAATAAGAAAACAATATTCTTGTTTTAATATAACTTTAGTGGACACTTTTTTGATGTAATAATTCGATCAATAGCGATACTAGCGTCACCGGATGCGTCGCCGCCCAAAAATATGAGAGAAGACGAATGAAAGTTACATCATCTGTTCCCTAATGTTTATTCTGTATTTAAATCTACATAGTTTATCCGAAATAAAGTGAACTCACGTGTGAGGAAGAGCCAGGTGTCCCAGGAGGCGCACAGCAGGCGCGCGGAGTCCTGCAGGTCGCCGGCCGCCTCGCACACGCGCACCACCATCGACACGCCGTTACCCACGATCAGTGCATCTGGACATAACAACCTAACTCTATACTCACGTTACCTCGGCACCAAATTGTTTAGTTTTAAACAGATCTCTCTCAACATTAAGTCGAAAAAGATACTTGTAATAAGATCTGTACATAAATACCTGTACAATATACTAATATCGCAAACAAACTTACATATGATGTATTCGAAGTACGGCCATCGCACAGCGGCGGCGGCGGCGCGCCCCACGGGCTCCAACGGCGACTCGGCGTACCACGGAGCGCGCGCCGCCTGCGCCGCCCAGCGCAGTGCGAACACCTGGCATTGTACCAAACAAAGTGTGAACATAGCGTCATATCTATGATGTAACGTATGTATGGCTCGGTAGAAGAAAATGTAATATTGTTGCAATTAAAGTGACATTGCTCTTCTGTAACTTTTTTTATAGAAAATATCCTAGGACATTATTAAAAAAATACCATACACTTTTTATTTCTTTTACTATTGTAAGTGTGCTGTTTCAATGTCGATTTAGTTATTGAGCCGTGGCCGTACCTCATAAACGTTAGCGAACTCTGCCCGTGACAGTCCTCCGGAACCGCTTGCGTTCAGCTGCTTGAACATCAGGTACACGTCCAGACCGCCTGCCAGGTGGAAAGGAAACTCTATAGTATGCATGATACATCGATATATAATAAAGATTTACCTAACGTACCTACTATAAGAATAATTATTATAAGTTAAATATTTTTGGAGGTCAAATAAATTTCCAGTTAATAAGAACGTTCGATATGAACGCCGCAAGATTTAAAGTTTTACATGGTATAATAGATGTAATGTTACAAGAAAATAAAATAATTTACACACTTGTGGTATACAATATCAACACTGTATGTAACAATGCTAGTATGCTAATATTTCACATTGTAATTATGTATACCTGTAATTTTGATTGTTACAATAACATATTTTAGATCATGAGAGAATGCTGCACACATCTCTTATTGGAGTACATACCCGTGCTTAGCTTTTAGTTAGATTTGTATGAAAATGTATTTGTCTGTAATACTGTTGATGTGTCTTAAAATAAATAAATAGTATAAGTAACATAAAGATCGCAACATACTGTAGTGCGGCGCGTAGTGTCGCAGCAAGCCGGCGAAGTGCCGCAGCCGCACGGCGCGCGGCGCACGACGCGACACCAGCAGGCGGAAGGCGCGCCGCGCGGCCCCGCGACGGTGCAGCAGCAACGCGCGACACTTTTCGCGCTCGATACGAGTGAACGTTTCATACACCACGGCTAACATCTACAACAGTACAGTGAAACTTGCAATCTTTCTCCGACCTAGGATTTGAACCTCTTTTACGTATTTTTTTTTTATTTGAGCACAGACAGTCAAGTAAAATACACATTAGATTTTTGACATACATATGTAGTCACTTACAGGCTTAGAGCGCGAACATTTTTTTATGTAACGTAAAGATATGTAACGGTATATTAATTGGATATCAAAAACAGACAAATATTTGTAATTGAAAGACTAAACACACAGGACTTTAAACTTGAAGACCATAATGTGAGTCGTTTTTCATTTTAGTGTAGGTTACAGTAAGGGCTACTCACCAAATTCATGAGAACGTATAATACTGTGATGATGTACAGTATGAAAAACACGGCGTACCACTTGGACTTTGCGTACGATGGCATCATCACGTCTGGGAAACTGGAAAGGTTTACACACAAATAAAATAATAAATCGGTATCCAATAAGTGACAAGTCGGTACTGTATTTAGATGCAGTCATGTGGTCACGTGTACCCACAGACTAAAAGTTATATTACTGAAAAATCCTAATACCAAATGAAACTACATACTTAATTTATTCTCTAATTGGTACATTGAAAAATTCCTAAAGTATAGTTATGTCACTAATATTTCATCATCACAACCCATAACTGTTCCACAGCTGAGCTCGGGTCTCCTCATATAGTGTGAGGGATGCAGGCCATAGTCTACCACGCTAACCAAATGCGGATAGGTAGACTTCACACACCTTCGAGCACTTTATGAAGAACTCTTGGGTGCGCAGGTTTTCTGACGATGTTTCCTTCGTCGAAGCAAGTGATAATATACCTATAATACGCACGTAACTTCTTGAAAATTAGAGATGTGTGCAGGATTCGAACTCACTCCCCCACGTTCGGAAATACTAATATTTATTGTTCAAGTATTCAATACTGATTCCATAAATCATTTACAATCTTTGTGTTACACTACAAATACTACAATTGTCTTTTATTATACTATAGACACTTAAATCGTGATTTATAAGTCATCATTCAAAGTTAGACAATAGATCATTACAAATTGTAATGTTGACCGTGCCGTGTTACCGCCGCAATAGTTATGTTACTAAACGATCTTTTCTTTTATAAGTTTATTAGATCGCATTTAAATAGTCGGACATTGTT
>DWPA01005302.1:0-11950 GCA_018251375.1 Calpodes ethlius
GTTAAGTTAAAAAACTTTAATACAAGATAGATTTGAAAATCAATGGCAGGGTAAAAATTAATGAAGGAATTCTTGCAGAGGGCGATCATGTTGAAGCCCACGCTGAGCAGTGGACTGTCAACTTCACAGAGCCTGTAATGTTTGCCGTTAAAACAAAACTACAAAACCTAAGATAAACAGTCACATTCTTTAAATACATTCTAAAAAGTTGTAAATGAATTCAGATAAAAGATTTATTAAATGTTACAATGACAAGATCATAATTGATAAAAATATTTCTTAAAAGTATGCAAACACAATAAGAAAGTAAACATTATTGTCTCTATAATGAATCTAAATAAAATGAGGTTAGTAACGTTCATGGAGGGGAGTAATGGAGAGTTTGGAAGAGAGTGCAATGGAAGTTTGTGGACTAGTCCAAAGGAAGGTTAACACGGGGAATGCCCTTACAATGCTAAATCTCAATGTACAATGGCTGAAATATATTTCGAAAACGGTGCTAAGCCAAATTGGACCTTCATAAGATTTGTTAACATGTTATATTTAACAAACTATTTATCCCGGCTTAATTATTTCCTATTTTGTTATTTTTCTATAAATAATTTCAACATCTCCATATCCGTACAAGCCTGTGCGCGGCAACACTCGCCCCGCCACCTTGCACTGCTCTGTTCGCTCTAAGTATTTGTATTTTCATCCTACATTTAAAACCTCCGAGAAACTAAGCAATGTTAAGTACTATATTTAGTACCTTAGTATAATCTATGAATTCTATTAAATAGAAATTGTACACAGAGCGTAAAACTTCTTGTAAAACATATTCCACGCACCATAGAGCGAACAGAGCGCTCTCATAAACAAGACCAACATTGTTTGCCTATAACAACTACCCTCCCAACAAGCTACCCCTCTCGGGGACCTACATTCCGTAACAACTGTCTTTACCACACGAAGCCCCCTTACTTTAACATCCTACCATATAATAAATCTACCTAAGTACTGCTGTCATCTAATTATTCTTACTTTTTGTTCGATCATACTTATAAACGGAAGTTGCTGAAACTACCTGCACAAAACCTGTGGTCTGACTCTCAATTCGACACCTGAAACCTATATTAACCACAAGTAGCTGTAAATCATATTGTCGTAAGAATATTTAGTATATAAATATGAATTAATTTGCTGTATTTATCGAAGAAAAAAATGCCTACAGAATTCATTACATGGTATCTAAAAATCTGCATTCCTTGAAACTAACATATCACTGATATTCGCTAAGTGTTGGATGCTAACTTTTAAGTTTAGATAATTTTTGTACTATTTAATTCAATGTATCACAACATAAGCCAAATAGATAGTGTTGATGGATTTCTCATTCTTGGAAATAATATTACACTCAACAGAAGGATGGAATAAGTCTTTGTACCAAATTAAAAGCAGCTAAATAAGTTTTCAATATACTCTCCTTACAGTCAGTAGTATTCTCTACTTCGATATTGCCTTAAAGTCAACATCCAATCACCATCTCCAATTTCCTACTTATAATTAACTTCTGGCCTATCCGGTGATGTCACCATCACTTTTACTAGTCCTACTCTAATCCATTGTTCATGATGTCACAATATGAAATTGGGATATGTACTTTATATTATAATAATTTTCCAATCACTCCAGTGTTTATTTCAACTTTAGTATTTAATAAACTCACCATAATGAGAAATGCCTGGTCACTGCAGTATCAAATATGCAATTAAATGATCTACAAAATGTCATTCATAATATGACACCACAAACAGTTCATTGTCAATCCATGGACTTTGCTAAACTTTCACCAGCAAGGACACTTCACTAGCATTGACACAATCACCAACACTACTCGCTTTCTCCAATAACGCTACACACGACAACTAAGCGAGCGCAGCAGCCGTGTGGTAGAGCTGCATGAGGACTTGCACGTGGAGCGGGAGACACGACTGCCGGTCGTGGGTCGTGCCGTCCAGCGCCAGCCACGACAGCGCGTTGTAGCCCTCGAGCACATACCTAGACACCAAGGGAAAAATTTAACATTAACGAAACCATTGTTTATCCGAGGAATAAATATCTCAATACACTCACAATTTTTTTCCTTTAAAATTCTACTTTTTATATCAATAGACAAATAGATATTATAAGACGTAGTAGTAGATGGTATTTTAAGCCAAATTATGCACCGTACGTGTTGAGGCGGACAAGGTACTCGCTTAGTTCAGAGTAGCCGAAAAGATGGCCGGTTACCTGAGTACATCGGTGGTAGTGGTGGAGTCGAGCGGATGTGCGTGGTGGTGCGCGCGCTGCGTGAGCGCCGCGTAGTCGTCGGCGGCATGGCCTGTGGAGCACTGCAAGTGCAGTGCGTTCTTGAGGAAAGCGGGACAGGCGTCGCGCAGGTGCGCACATCCCGCCCACCACCACGTAGGCATGGCTCCTAGTGGCGCCGTCGACACAAGATAACCGAGCGCCAGCGGCTGCTGCAGCACAGTGCCCACCGCCTCCTAAACGTAACAAAAAAGAAACGATTTTTAATTTACTTTACATAATACAAAATTTTAAGTACGAGATTAATAAAGATAAAAACATAACCGAAATTAAGTTTCACGAGATGTAACACGATCGATACCATTCATGAACGCTTAAAGTGAACTTTTAAATAGTTTAGTAGCGTTCACAGGTATTCTACTAAACCAGTGCAAATCAAGTTAACAAGTGAACAAAACGTATATCTAACCGCGTGTGCTTCATCCCCGTGCGAGTGTCCGCTGGCTTGCGTGGCATGCGCGTTGCGCGCAGGCGAGCCCTCACGGCTGGCAGCGTCGTCGTCGTGCCGGCGCGGCGAGGCGCGCGGGCTGCTCTGCGGCCACATGAACATGTCGTTGAGCAGCGCCGTCATGTTGTCCTCGCCCTCCTCGTCCACCATGTCGTCTAACCCGAGGAACATGTCATTCTCCTCACCGTTCGCCAATGGTTGTTCGAAAGGCATCTGGTTTGACTGAAAATTTATGTTCATAGATGGATTAATACACTTTTAGATTTTCGAATGTATAAAATATTTTGAAATATAAAAACAACAATTATTAGTATTTCATTGAAATTTAGTCAAACACAAATATATTTCCTCGTCTACATGTCAACCAGTGCCAATGACATGAGGACCCACTTCACACCTGTAAAGTATCATTACACACCTGCGTAGTGGCTGAAGTGGGGAAAACCAGTATGTGTGTGGCAGTGACGTCGCGCGGCGTGTGCAAGTGCGACTGGATGGAGGCCTGTGAAAAGCGCTCGTCGGGCGTGAACCGGTCGGCCATGAGACGCAGGCACGAGTCCGGCTCGGTGGACACGAGGCACGCTGACAGGATGGCGGGCGCGCCGTGAGGGTACAGCAGCGAACAGCTGCCGCAAATCTCGCGCAAGACGCCCGAAGACCGCTCCAAGTTTTTTCGGGATAGCAGCCAGCTCCAACCTACATTATGTACAATCAGTTAACGATACGTAAAAAGCAAACATTCTTTTTAATGTTTACTTGCTACTCCAACTTTTAGACATTTATTTTTACTAAAATTTAAATGCACTTTCTGTAGTATATGTTTCATTTAAATAAGTGAAGTGATGCTTAATAATATAAGTAAACTCATTTGCAACAAATGTCTGCAAAGTGCATACATACCCTTGAGCTCCCCATGACCGATGCGGCCCACGCGGCCGACGACCAGCCGCCAGGGTTGCGCCGCTTGGCTCATGACACCCAAGGTGAAATCCATCAGCTTGGTCAAGCCCAGCCGCCGCGCCGGCCCCGACCGCCTCCGACGAGATCTGTTAGCACAATTATGTTAATTTTATAGACAAGTTTGTATACAAAAATAAGATAATAGAATAAGTGAAATCTATATCAATTAGAACGAGATTATAACTTTGTAAGCGTGATTTAAACATTTCTAAAAAATGTAATGAAACAAAAAGGATTTTAATTATATTTCAGCCAGAATATCAATAAAATATTTAAGTTTATAACGTCTTATATATAGTCTTTACCTGGCGGGCACATGTATGTTAATGGCTGCAGTGTCGAGGAGCTCGCCGCGCGCATCCGTGGCGGCGGCCAGCAACCAGCGCTGGTCGTGCGACAGACAGTACGCCAGGAACAGCACCGCGGCGCCCTCCCCGCACGCCGCGCCCCACGTCTCCGCCACCTCGCGCAGCGCCCGCGGCGGCGCCAACACCCACGCAGGCGAGAACAGCTTGTACGCCGCGCGGTTTTTCTCCTGAACACAAATTTATATTTTATACCACAATAAAAACTGCAAATGATCACTCCTTTACACCGTTACACCACTTCAGCATAGCAATAGATATGTCATAAAAATTTTAAACGTTTAACAGTCACGTGTTGGTGTTTATAATATGTGTTTTAAGGTTACGTACGTCCTTGCTTTCGATAAAGAGGTTCGCGTTGGCGGCGGTGCCGAAGCCGGTGAGCGACTTGCCGTTGGCGGCGTGCACGAGCAGCCGCCGCGCGCCGGTAAACACGCTGAAGGCGAGAGCGCGCGCGCCACCCCCGCGCCCGTCCCACGTCTCACACACGCCATCCAGAGACACTATCTGTAAATTTAATTATCTAATATTTACTCTCCTTATTTTAATAAAATCCATAATTTATACCTCTAGTTCGAGTTTGTAATCGTAAGAACTAATCCGAAATTAAACAAATCGAAATAAGTAGGCCGCCACAAAACATTCAGATTTTTACCATCACACGTGTTGCATCAATAGTATAATAATTGTGTTGTCGGTGACTGGAATTATAACTATAATAAGTAGCAGCGACTCCTCGATATGAACCAATAGAAAGAAAATATATTTATACCACCATATTATTCTAAAATAAAATGATACAATTGCACAAATAATTAAAAATAGTTATATATAATAAAAATCTAGACGTTTGTTGTTTGTTTTCGATGACAATCTTATGGAAACGGTCGCACTCGAGAGTTATGGTGTGGGTAGCAACGCCCTCTGCTATTATGTGCAACTGCAAATGTTGTCGCGTAGTTCCGTCAGACAGACAAGTGATGTGAATGTAACAGTAGGTAAACATTAAATAGAATGGGGAAGATCATACCTTGACGAGCGGGTTGTGATGGTGCAGGTGGTGCGCGGCGGCGGCGGCGAGGCGCAGCAACGCGTGCAGTGCGCGCGAACGGTGCGCGGCGGCCGCGGGCGGCTCCACCACGTACAGCACGAGAGCGGGCGCGCCGCTCTCCTCCGCCTCCCACGGCGTCTCCGCCTCGCCCTCCCCGCCTCCGCCTCCACCCTCGCCCGGTGGGCGCATCGAATTCGTGTTGTTGTCTGCAAATTTGACAAGGATATAGAAACATAACATCACTCATTCTGTATATTTACGACAAAATAAATGAGAAGTGAACATTCTGTGATCGATACTCACGCCGAAAGTTACTGTCAAGCGACTGCAAAACTCGTAATGTCCATAAAAAACACTTACTTTCGAATAAAGATCGGTCGATGTTCAACGCGGCCAGTTGCGGCACTATGCTCGAACGCAAAGTGTCGGCGTACGCGCGCACGTATTCGCCGAGCCGGCCGGGCGGTAGCTCACCCGTCCATTCTTCGGTACTCGTATCTCTGTAATAACATCACATAGAGAACGTTTAAAACATTGCATTTAACCTATTCCGCTATATCTCTTCTGGAATAGGAGAGCCGTAGTAAAACGATTAATATCGCGCATTCACCTATCCCTCTCGGCAGGGGAGGTCCTGACGATGCCGTCCCTCGCTATCCTCGCGATGGGCTGATGCCTGCCGAGGCGGCACAGCTCGTACGCCGCCGATAGCTCCTTGAAGAACGCCCGCAGCGGGTCGGAGAGCGCGTCTCCGTCCGCGGCGAGCACCACGTACGCGACGTCCCTCGAGTACGAGTAGGGCTCGAGCGACAGCCTCTCCCAGTGGCGCAGCGCGTACGGCGACAGCGATATCCAGTCGCGGTCGTGACCAACGAGCAGCGGCGGCACGGGCTGCGGCTCGCACAGATCCTCGTTGCCTCGGCCGGCCAGCCGGTGGAACTGCCGCCACGTGAGCGGCCCCGTCACACCGTCCCACATGCGCGCGCCGCAGCAACGCTTCTGGATAGCGTCTTGCAGCAGCGGCCGCAGGCGACGCATAAGCCTGCGAGTACAGACAGAATTTTATGTATTTTATTTAAATTATCTACTATTTACATAATATTAAAACTAATTTAAACAAAACAAAAATCAAGTTACACATTTGTGGGAAATATCTTACAAATTAATTTTGGCTATTTAATGTTAACAATAAAACGAACTCGAAAAACGAACTGCATATATTGTAATAAAAACCATATCAATTATTTACATTAATATATGACCCTACAATTATACCGTTAACATATGGTATACTTGTAGTACATATGGTCAACTCATTCACGATATTATATTGCATTGGTGTTATTTTCCTTTTAAAATACTGCAACAAATTCGACACTACTAAAGAAACATGTACCTGACGATGTCCCTGGAGGACCGCGGCGCCCGAGCCACGATGAAGGGCCACCGGTGCACGGTGGTGTTGGCGCCGCACGGCGAGCTCGTGGCCGCCGCGCGCAGCGCCAGGGTCGCAGCCGCGCCGCCGTCCGAATATCTATCATATCACCATCGTAAACTCATTACACTGTGCATTGTCAAATTGTTAAGCCGCGAAAGAACTATTTTTTTACATGATTTGTCTTTGAACTATGTTTTGATACAAAATGATCTAAAAGGAAAGTGTCTGGATGATTTTTACACAAAAACAGCCTAAAAACGTGAGACAAGTCACCTGATTTTAAGAGACTACCTTCGCCCATGGGCATCACTAACATCAAAAACTTCACCGATAAATGACCTGCCCAGAGGAAAGGGAAAGGATTCTCAAGGCAGCCGAAACATGAGATAACTCACTCAAGTTGATTGATTCGCAGGTGGTCGGGCGAGTTGGGCGCAGCGGCGCGGCGGGCGGCGCGCGCCAGGGCCGAGGCCTGCCCGCCGGCCGGCGCCGCACACGCCGCAACCAATGCGCCCGCAACATCAGCCAACGAACCGCCACCGCCTCCCCCTCCCGGCTCCTCTGCTATGCCCGTGATTTCCATTTCGTCCTGCAATACCACACATATATTCATATTAATAACAGTGACGCCTTACGCTATTTACCAATATTACAATTGTTCAAGCTAGCAATGTACACAATATAATATACCTCGTAGAAGAGTCCCGCTCGGTGCGCGAGCCGGCGGTTGACGATGGCGCTAAAGCCACACGAGCAGCGCGCCGGCTCGTCCTCAGCCGTGCCGCACGCCTCGCTCGCCAGGTACGTGCCCGCGTCCGCGCCGCGGATGTTGCCCACCGACTGTAAAAAAAAACAATGTAATGTCATCACTGCTGCCGTAAAGCGACATCCAAACAATGACTCATATAATCTGTTTGTGATAGAAGCAACGTCAAATGTTACAACAGTAAACATGAGAGTTATTCTCTAGGAATCCCTGTGAAGCATCCTCTTTGAAAGGCAACGAAGCTATAGTTTATTTATTTTATTTTTTAGCAAGCAGGCAGTCCTGTGTGTCAAATGACCACTGGCACTTATAACATTACAAATAAGGTCAGATAAAGGATCGAGTTAATTTTCGCAGAAAAGTTGTTACGATAACCGAGTAGGTACCTGTAATACATTTATAGATTTAGGACCAAATCTAAACATCATCCCACTGATGTATGAGTGCAAAGTAAAAAGCAAGCGTCGTCTCACCCTCGCCCCAGCGTTGCAGACGCACAGCGTGCAGCTGTCGAAGTTGTGATCGCGGAACACGTTGAGCACCGTGTCCGCGAGCAGCACGTTCAGCAGCAGCGGGCAGCCGGCAGCGGGTGCGCGGGGGGACGCGGGCGGTGAGGGCGACACGGGCGCGCGCGGCGACAGGGCGCGGTGCGCCGCCGGCTCCGGCCGCTCGGGCGCGGGGGACGCCGGCCGCTTCACGCCCGCAGTCGTCGTGCTTATTGAATTGGTCGTTTCGCCTGTAATAGGATATATATTAAGAATTAATTTCTCTACCAGTGGTCTTTGATTAACATCTACGAGATCAGCAATGAATAAATCAATAAAGTACACTGAATTTAGTAACGACTGGTTTTAGTAACGAACATCGTGACCTAAAATTAACTAATACTAATAAAAAAAATATTAAAGAGTGTGCTATTAACCGTTGGGTGTAACGGAGGGGGTGCGACGCTGGTGTGTCGTGTGCGATGTCTCGTCGCGCTGCCAGCGCGGACAGTAGACGGCCTCGGGCGGCAGCGGCACGGGCGGCAGCAGCTGGCTCGGCAGTGTCGTCAGCGCGGCGTACTTAGAGGAGCCTACGTACTTGCACACCGTCGGTGGCTTGAATACGTACGACCAATCCTGTCCAAGTATTTAGCATATTGTAATTGCTTACGCTTAAAATGTATTAATTATTTAAATTGCAAGTTTTCCTGACATTCTTATTGATTTTTTATTTTTGTTATAAGTACAATGAAGCATATAAGTCGAGCGACGTGTTCACCTCGATAGGGTCGGGCGGCGGCGAACCGTGCGCCCGTGTGGCGTGCAGAGCCGCGTGAGTAAGTGCGAGCCCGTGGTGCGGCGTATGCGGCGGCGCGTCGTCCGGCGGCGAGAACCCCGGCGAGGGCTGCGCGTGCGCCTCCATCGACGGCGGCGTGGGGAACATCTTGCTGAGCTCCTCCGCGCGCACCGTGCGGCCGCCCCCGCCCCCGCCGCACGCGCGCTCGTCGCTCCTCTCCCCGCGCGACCCGCACCGAGACTCCGGCGGTGTCGACACCTGCATCTATACACGATACGCCACACAATTTAATAATATACTTAACAACATCAATAGTAAGCATCAATACCAAAGTTGGTATAAAATTTATACTGAGAGTAAGATTACAAATAAGCAGTTAGTGCACCTCCAAATGAGGCCTAGATACATCCCTTTCTGAATAACCTAAGTACTGAATGAACATTGAATTGAACACATTAATATTAGATTCTAGACAGACTTTCTTAATAGGTAAAATTTCTTCGAAAGAATAATGTGCAAATGTAACTCATGCCCACACATACATAAATTTACGGCAACATAATGGTTAATATTCAATGTGCAAAAAGCATACTCATACTGAATTTTAAATATTCGAAACAAGCAACACACACAGTGAGGAATAACAGATAAAAAAGTAATGAAGGGTACACTCACAAGTCTTACCGTCTCATCGCCGCTGGCGGCGTCGTCCGAGTTCTCGAATATCTGGTCCAGGTCCTTCAGCGTGGGGCACAGGCCGTCCGACGTGAACAAGTTCTTGTATTCTTTGACATCCTCCTGCACATACGGTAATTAAAACATTATAAAAAAAAATAATATAAAATTAATATCCAAATATTTCCCCTACACTACACCAATGTTTGCTGCAACGCAGTCAGCAATTTAAATTACTTCTTTATACACCAGTTTACATAAGGTGAAGCAAAGATTGTAGCTTAATTAGGGCAAAATCAAAAGAAGTTTTCCATCCATAATTAAATCTAAGCCTTCCGCAGTCACTTGCTGAATAACAGGCGCGACTGTGACGTCAGGTGTTTTTTGGTGAACTAGCCACAAATTTGGTTCTGAAATTCCTTGTAAATATGGGTCGATAAAAGTTGTCTTACGTCGTGCCGCTCGTGCTTGAGATGGTGCCGGGGCGCGGGCAGCCGCGTGTGGTCGTGGCCGGCGTAGAGGTCGGCGGGCGGCGCGCCCAGCGCCAGCTCCTCGCACAGCCGCGGCTCATTCGCCTTGAACCGCTTCACCGGGTGCTCCAGCCTGCATCGCACCAACGTATCGATTTAACATAACCCGCCAAATATAATTTAAGTCTTTCTCGTATAGTATACAAAACTCACAAACTTAAACATTTACCTTAAATTTCACTATCCTTAAAATAACTAAAACAGTACTAACGTAATATCTAGGAACTAAAAGTAATTGGAATTAAAAATGTGGATATGTTTTGTAAATCACTTCAAACATATCATTGTAATAATACTATTTATAGAATTATAAAACAAACCGCGCGCGAACTTAATTAAAAACAAAGTTGTGATAACAAAAGCATTCAAATGGTGAGAAACAAACATTAATTTTATTCTCGAGTAACGTACTTTGAATCAATGGCCTCGCTCATGTAAGCAGAATTACGTAGAAACTTCATTTGAAAAGTATGGACTTATGTAAAAATATATAGTCAAGTTTCTATCTTCTGAAAAGACAATTAGAAGTGTCACCAAACATTGAACATAAAATCGGAGAACTTCAGCGATATTATTGCGCATATTGGTGCAGTGCTGTAGCGGAATATAGATACCCATTAACGACACTCGAGTGTAATGTGTTCCGTGATCCGCAAATACCAGACGCCGTCTCCTCGACCAGCAGTCTTAGTGCAGTAAGCACCCACATAATAGTAAGTGACCGCTTACCTTGAGATTACTTAACATGTGAATCTTTTACCAATCAGCTAAATATCTACGACAACTAAAGATTTATTTGTAATTACATAGAGAAATACAAACCCCTGATTTACTTTTACTACACTCGCCGCTCTATATGGTACGGTATGTGATAATTTTAAAGTGTGACTGATGTTTGTAGATGCAGGCTTGGGTATAAGTCCGTTTCTAGTATGACTGAGGCTTCTACGTTATTTCGATTAGTCTCATAATGTGAATATATGTTCTATGTTACTCAAAATATAAAATACGTGAGGGAAATCACTATTTAAAACATGGTCATAAAAATTGCTTTGAGAGAATAAAATAGTCGACAGAAATATTTGGTGGTGCGGGTACTCACCATGCGTGCACGGTGGTGTAGTCGTAGAGCATGTGCAGCGAGTGCTCGTCCTCCACGGGGTCCAGGCGGCGCTCGGCCGCCGGCAGCGTGGGCCGGCGCGCCAGCCCCGCCGCGCCCGCGCACCCGCCGCCCGCCGGAGAGTCGCCCTGCACAAACGACGTACCGTTTTATAACAAAAGTAGACAAACAGGAATACATCCCGGTGTAGGGTTATGCAACTTTCGACGAGTCGTAAGAGGCCCCAGGTTCAATGGTTGCTCGCTAGATTAGGTTCTTTAAGGCGGTAGAATGCATATTATAGAACTAGGATGGATAATAAGCACAATATACCAACTACCTATCTGACTGACATTCAAATATTACGTAACCGTTTGATCAAATAGATGGATAACATACCGCGGCGTAAGCCTTGACGGGAGGCGCGGAGGGCGGCGCGGGGGTGGGCGGCGCCAGCGGGTCCGGCGTCGGCGCCGGCGTGTGCAGCGTCGTGGGCACGGCCAACGTCTACAGAATTACAATCGCCCCGCGTTAGCATAACATTAACATCTATGTGCAGACACAGTTCAATACAAGTCATGTAATGAAAGCTGAAATACAAACATTAAAATCTGATGTAAGTGCACAGGGCTGTTTGTTACATAAATTATTCTATTATACTAATTATTCTATCATGTAGTTTAATTTCAAATGTTATTTTATAGAATAAAGAAACCAATTAAATATCGATATATCAAATCCACAGACATAATCAAACAGAGTGTCAGCTCAGTGTTCACGTACCTGGTGGATGGTCTGATGGTGCGGCGAGGGGGGCGGTGCGCCGGCCGAGGGGGGCGCAGAGCCGGCGGGCGCGGGGGAGGCGCCGCCGCAGCTGCCCGGCGAGCATCCGCCGCACCTGCATCAACACGACCGTCAGCCACCGTCCTCACACCACTACCGACCTCGTGCGCCCGAACGTACCACACACACTCGATCGTCTAGC
>DWPA01005303.1:0-11950 GCA_018251375.1 Calpodes ethlius
TATATAATGGTGTAACAGAGCTGGTTTCATGATGGAGAATAGACCACAATATATGTATGAGATATAATATCAGAACCATTTCGATTCCGACCATAATCCATGCTTTATATATTAAGATTTTGGTTGCTGTTGGCGCAAGCGCTCTCTACAACTTCACGGGACTAGAAGAACGCTTAATTTTAAGACTAAGGAAACTGTTATTTAAATTATCATATCCTCAATCCATGATAAACTAAGAAGTAATTCTCCAAAAGGAAATACAGACTAACGAAAATAAGTAACAACGAAGCGATACTGATTATCTGGAATAATTTCCGAAGCAAATTTAAATAATTACTTTTCGTGACCCTCATTCGAATGCGAGTGGAGGCTACTCTGTCACCCGGCTCGTGAAGTCAGCGTCCTGATAAATTTAATGACATATTGTTTACAAATTAAAGTTTACATTGTTTATGCAAAACAGTGGCAGCGCCGACAGACCACCTGATGTAAAGTTGCTAAGCTTTGTAATATCTATTATTAGGGTAACGTTTCTATAAACGACTAGTAAGCTACGCGAGAATTTGAAAATAGCAGTATGAGTATTTTTTTTAGTGTTTTTCACCTTTTTTTAAATGTTAACATTTTTAGAATTCATCTGAGTAAGACTTTTGATTCGATATCTACCTTTGTCGATAAGTGATGGGTAAATAATATAAAAAAATAACAAAAAATGGCGGCATTTGGCTGTATTAGATTACTGAATTTGACACCTATATCTATTGCTACCGATATTTTTTTATGTCATATTATATTATACATTGAATATAATAAAACTGTCAGTGAAAGATGTTTGTTACAGAAAAAAATAGATTTAATTTCGATTCAGTTTTCACCGATTTTTTGTAACATGAGGTAGCAATTCATTTTTGTTTCGATTAGTTAACAAATAAAACAGATATCTTGTTAAAAATATTTTAAAGTCCATTCTTAATATTTTTTCCTGTGATAAATACATAGTGGATACTGAGACCTAGGATTTGACTGCCAAGTTATTTATTACACAATTGTAACTTCAATGATAAATATTACGTAAATGATGAAAAATAACAATACAAATATCAAATAATAAAAAAAATATTACATATTTATAAATCAAACCTTACAAAGATACGAATTAAGTCATAAATCTGCCCTAAATTACATTTTTTGTAGGTACTTCATCAATATTAAACATTCAATATTACCCTAAAACTTACGTAGGATAAAAAGGAAATTGTTAATGTTTATTATTTTTATATATATTACGTAAAATAATAAATAAGTTCTAATATCTACAGCGACATATATTACACCTCTTGTTGTATGCCAGCCGGTTGCTGACTTGTCGCACCTGCTTAAACCATAAAGTAACTTAATGCGTATTAAGACTGCACTAGTCTATAAGTCTATGGCGAAATAAAAATAAATAAACGTGTTAAAATGTGTGTTGTCAAAACGTAATTTAAGTGAGTGTTTTTTTAATTGTTATTGATAATGTAACTGTATATGTTTCTTTATAATTACAGTATATATGTATCGATATGTACCTAAAGGAAAAACTTATTAAAAATATTACATTCATTTTTAAGTCTGAGATTCATTTACTTAGATGAAGTATACATGGAGAAGAACTCTTCTTCTCCGTGTAAATATATAAAGCTAGGTATATATTAGAACATTCAAATATGTCAATGTAAATTTAACCTTCCACTAATTGAGTTACGGTCGAATTTCGACTACGGACCAGGTCTCCTATACATATAATTTTATCAGCCAGTTGCAGAACAAATTTTAAATATTTCATTCATTTAGATCCTGGTTCTCCATTACATAATTGTACGGAACAATATTACACGACATATCAAAGACATGACGAAGTATCAAACGGTTTTTTAAATCGCACTTTAGTTGCACAATAGTTACCTAAAGTTATTATGTGCAACGTCATTAAATTAAAGATTAGTTAGCGCTAATGCCGTTCTTCTGTAATTACGCTTTAATGAACAGCTTCATGCAACTAGTCAAGCCCTCTAGTCGAGTCTGTCTGCGTGTCTGTTCGCGATAAACTCAAAAGTTACTGATCGAGTTTTATACCGTTTTCACCAATAGACAGAATGATTCATGAAGAAGGTTTAAGTCTAAATTCATTTATTAAAGTTTTGTGTAAATTGAGTGCAATATGACGAAGATTGTTGGAGATGTTGGAAGACATCATTTACGATGTTGGAAGCTTTTACGACGTGCGCTATGTATTCAACTCATTATTTTTTATGAAAGTTCAAGAAATAATTCCTTGATAGCAACGTCTAAGGATAACTCGCAGTAACCTTTGAAAAAATCTTTAAATAAAAAAATATTTATTGAGATTTGTAATCGATGTGTGTTATAATTATACGCATTAATCAATATGTATGCCATTTGAATGGAATCATAATAAAATCAATTAAAAACTTTGCAAATTGAATTACCGGAAAGTAAGTGTTAATAAAAAAAAATCGTATTTAGAAATAGTATGAGGTCACATTGAAACAGAGAGAAAAGATCGATTGTTTGTATTTCCCTCCTTGTCTTTGATATTGTTCGAAAATTTGAGTAAGAAAGACGGATAAACTTATCTTAACTATCGATTAATTTCGCTGTGAGACCTCATATTATTGTTTATGAATACGGTGGCTAATTAAATTACAACTCGAAAAATGGAACTACGTGTAAATCGTCTTCAAAAGCTATATATTTATATACATTAATGTATAATATTATAATATTGTAAGCGTCTACGTAATACAATAAAGGTTAAAAAATACACAATTAAGTAAAATATTTTTTTGTAACTTACAAAATACTTTCCTGTAAAATTGTGTTTTTTAAGATAACATATTATTGAGGCAAAGAAGGGATATATTTTACACATTCATTCAAACAAACCTATTTACGAGACAGACACCAATTTAATACTTTTTACGACTTGTCAATCAACTTGAATTCAATTAAAATTGTCTCATTATATGTAAATAGCGAATCGGTGTTGAAAATAGATGTATTGACCCAGATATCGGCTGCGAGACTGCGTGGAGGTCATTGGACCGGCCGATGGCGCACTCCGCTTAGAAGACTTACAACTCTTTCAATTAAATATTTAATGGATTTTGAAAAATATCTTCTCATTTATTACTCTTGTGATCGATATATATTAGGGTGGAAGTTAATTAGAATTTAAAATATCCAATTGATTGGGAAAAGTCAAATTAATTTTGAAGAACTTTGATTTGTCTAATAGAATGATTCAGGACTTAATTGGTATTGGACATAGTTTTGCAAGAAGCTGTAATACGTGCATCAGATGTTATATCAATTAATAAAGCCCCGTTATTGGGTCAATATGGGTTGTAGGTCAGGGTCGTAAACCCTGTTATTTTAAATATTCCTTTAAAAAAAGTGTGTGCTCACTTTATAAACGACTCACAAAAAGTGTGTGCTCACTAACTATTTTTGGACTCAATTTCTTTTTATGTTTTTACTATACTTATATTGTTTTCAGCTTTATTCACTCTGTTAACTTCTGTCTTTGCTTCTGTTCATATATATTTTATGTGTAAAGTCCATCCATCTAAAATTTCATTTTTTCAAACTTTAAATATTGTCACTTGTTATATTATTGTACCGTCTTTAACCACTCTCTGCACGTCCTGCAGAGTGTGACTGTTAGAGAATTGTACTACGGTTGTTTGGCCAATAAAGAATAAAATAGACCATGGACTTTGATAGGTAGATATTTTAAAGAACAGATACATTACCGTCTAAGGGTTACCGCTCATGGACACCAGCTACACCAAACACCACAGATATTGTTTCTTGACGTCATATAAACATATTGTGTAATTAAAACATACTTCCATTTGTCCACAATAAATTGTATTGTCTTGTTCTTTCCAATTCAACCACATCACAAGGCTACACAGAGTAACTATATATTTTACAAAATCAAGACATAGAGTAGGCCAATAATAGATACGTTCATGGTCTAAAATGGAGCACATATATAATTTTTTTTTTCTTCTAAATTAAATAAATAATTTTTAGATCATTAAATTGGTAGCGGTCCACCCTGACTACATATGAGATCAATTTGAATTAAATAACATTCTACGTACCTCAGATTTTACTTAGCATTCTATTGATGAAATAATTCTAAAATCTTCCGAGTAGGTTTGAAAATTACCTCTAACATATAAAATTTACAAATATGTATTAATTCTTTGTCACTTGTACAAAAATATAAGTTTATGGTATGCATGAGCTCTTAAGTAGGTTTATAGAAAATCC
The DNA here is from genome assembly GCA_018251375.1 of Calpodes ethlius. Lineage (NCBI taxonomy): Eukaryota > Metazoa > Arthropoda > Insecta > Lepidoptera > Hesperiidae > Calpodes > Calpodes ethlius. Next base: position 4,345 of record DWPA01005303.1, read on the forward strand.
GTAAACTGTCTTAAGAACTAATCTTCGTATTCACAAACAAAACTTCATAGATTTGTTAATAACCAGACCATGAGACCTTACAGAGAAGTAGACAGAAACAATGAATTGTGCGTATTCTCGTCTTTGTCTTTGGCATTGTTCAAGAAAATAGAGTGGAGTAATATGAAATATGGATGATCGATTCTTTTTTTATATTTCTTTGTGGACCTCATAGCATTGTTAACACCAGGGCAGAGTTTTAAAGAAGTAAGTATCTATATAATTAGTGGTGCTCTATTCTTTACGCAATTTGCAAAGACTCGAAAATTCAGTACAGAGTAATAGCTTAAATGAATGCATATGTTGCAGTTCTTATCCTATTATTACATATGATTCCTGCCAGAAAAAGTTCAGTCCGATGCAAGCCTAATTACGTATTACTATAAGAATTTAAACCTTAAGTAAGAAGAGGTACAAACCACTTTCTATAATAACCGATTCTGTTAACGCGAGGATTAGATTGAAGGTATTACAATCACGGCCTTCTATACATACTATTTATCCTAGGGTTTTATGGGGTCCAGTGTAACTTGACCCGTTGTTCGGTGCTCAACGCTGAACGTTAGAGATCTTCGTGACTAGCTAATATGGTAGAACCTTTTACTGGGAAGTAGACCTTGAATTGATTGATTCACCTCGGAGGTGGGCGGCAGAGGTCATTATTTGTACGCTATACGCTGAACAATTTGATGAATAACTTTTGCAAGGTACCTTCTTGGAACTTTGTACCTACATCATTCTTTTGTGTTTAGTTGGCACTACACTCGAGTTTCGATAAACAACCTTATTATCTACGTCATAGAGATTATCGCTTAGATAATATATCAATTTTAGTGTTGCTAATTATAAAGAATTTTGTGATTCCATTGATAAGAAGATAGGGGTATTTTTTAAAGATTTGAACTGTTTTTTCCTAAAACAATTAATTTTTTGAACACACTCAGGAATCCAATATTCAGAAATAAGTAATACGTTATCAATTGAAACATCATTCAATAAAGTTTCTTGTCCTTGAAATTACAGCGCTTAAACATTAGACTTTCGATTACCATGAAGTCCTTATATAGAAGCCCTGTCAGGGAGACCCACACTCTTTAGTCATGTTACAATCACCTATTGACGTTAAGTAATGACGTAAGCAGGTAATTCGTACAGTATACTAGATTTTGACAGCTTAAGTTCTTGACAGTTGCTTAACTACTTATGCCCCTTGATTTTATAGGTATTAAATAAAAATAGTGGCTTAAGTTATCACTTAAATCAAGTAATTACTTCAACTTGATTATAAATGCAAGTGTTCGTTTCTACTAACGCTGTTGAAGGTAAGCTTCTTAAATGAAGAAATAGCAAGATTAGTTTATTTTCACTAATATAACCTCACGCATACGGACTTTTTTATATATCTGTTTACAAAATCAACGTATTAACTATTATGTTACTTCATTATGAAGTAACTTCGTACCTTTAAATACTTCGATAATTTTCTTAATAATAGTGACGTCATATCATCACGGAAAAAAAATTATAGTTTGAAAAACTAAAAACACGGTTATGTAGTGCAAAAAATATACCATCTGGGTTATTGACCCATAACCTTCTTTAGCTAGACACATTCTTAAGTGAAGTAATTAGGCCATATTCGTCATTAAGATGATCTAATATTGGAGTTAAGTCAAGTTCTAATTTCGTAGGATAAGAGGAAGTAGTTTCAATTTAGGCTGCAAGATTAGAACAAAACACACATACTTAGTACAAACATTGTCAGTTAAACAAAAGGTTTTTAAACTAAAATACCACCTCGGAGAAAATACAATCCTATCATTTTTTTAGGGTTGCCACACACTCGTCGATTTTTATAATTATAAAATCGTATATTTTTTCTATTCAGAATATCCTTACGAACTTTTCGCAGGGATCCCTACCAACAGTCCTCTGTCAAATAATATAGATAAAGTAAGAATATCAAATTTACCACATCTCAGTACACTCGTATGTATCACGTAGCGCCACGCGAAACATTCTTTTAGATTACACAATACCTATCAACGCAGGTTATAAGTTAGTTCTCAATGGTCCATCGACTTTGATATCAAGAAAATACGTCACTATTACGACATTGTCTATTTCGCCAAGGTTACTTGATGTATGTGAAATAAGTTTATAGTAAAATAAATATTTTAATCATCACGAGGGTAATGTGCTAGCCCTTAATACTCTTCCCGAAATGCGTTGAGAGTTTCGGGTACGTACCCTTCCTCTTCCCCCCGCACTGTGTAGACATCTGTATTGGTCGACTGAAGTTATTCATTAGTCTCTTACCACGAAGTTCAATGGAAGGGACGTGACGTCATTACAACGTTCGTTGACCAGTAGGTTCTATAGGACATCGACTTGGACAAAGCTGTTTCTGACCATATAATATTTAAGGTACCCGCCCTCGCTTGACTAAAGAAAACACGGTCTTTACTTAAGTGCTGAAATAAATTATCGTTATCAGACAGTTCATAAACTTTTCATATACCCATACATGTAAACCACAAACACTTTATCCATTAGTAAAAACCGCATGGAATTCTGTGTAGTAATTATGATATCATTATCATTTTTAACCGAACGTAGACTTTGTTTTATATTCAAAATAATAAATTACTTATAAAGTTTTTTTTAATTAGTAAATACCATATATGTACTAGTATAGACGCAAGCATATCCTATTGGTATAGACCTACATATGCCATTGGAAAGCATTCTTATTATAAGCATGCTCTTTTAGTTATCACACTTGCTTGATTTAAACTTGCTTATTTTAGCATGCATACATGTATGTTAAAACACATAAACACTCACACTTAATCAGCTCTTGCCCCCCTTCCCCCCGCCCCTCAGTTTTCAACTAGCATGTTCGAAAATCGAACGGTATTCGATTTTTAAATATGCTACATATAAGCATGCTTATATTTAGTAAAACTCATATGCACATGCTAAGTAGCCATAGCTCTATTGCGCATGCCCTTGTGTCTAATGAGGATATCTATCTGTATCCTTGTAATAACAACATTAAAATGATTTCTTAGAACAACTCTCAACGCTTTCCTCGCAAAATGGCGTAGAAATTACATTATTGAGAAATTTAACTATTAATAAACAATTAGTTTGTAGAAGTTCTTTGAAGTAATAATAAACTATGGTTATAAAGTTCCTATTCCAATAACCTTGAGACTTCGTTTTAAACTCATATTCTCGTCAGGTGTTTAAGATTCATTCGTATTGTTGAGCGCGGAAAATTATAAGAACGATTACCATAAGCGGATAGTATTGAGGTCAATGTTCTTGTTGGTAATAAGTGTCATTGTCAATGTTGTGCGCGTTTATTCGTGTTTAATAACAGCGCGGAAACCGATACGTAATGTGAGTAGTCACTAATATATGGGACTAGTTGCGTCAGTGACGTGTTGCCAACGACGTGTCGCTAAACTTCTCTGTAATCCTGAGAAAGGCGTTAAAAATGACGATTTATTTTAATAAGGCAAATAGTTCATAGTTATTGACAGGTCCTTATCCACATGGAAGATCAGATCACCGAAGTATTACGGCATCATTTCAAACTTTTATTAAGTTTCACCTAAATCAAATGTTGTAAGTTAAATTTGACCCACTTCCCAGTGTTCGATTCAGCTAAAATTTTATATAGCTACATAAATAGCATGATAGTGAATAATAGTGTCACAGAGCTGGTCTGATGATGATGTCGGACATCTAGTAAGACCGTAGGAGCCCTAGAATTAGAGGACAGGACCCGATCCAATTCAGGGTTGTTGTCATCTGGTCTTACAATACATCCAGACTCTGATGAATAAGCTGGAAAGACGATACGATAAAAACAAGATTTTAGTCTTTTTAACAATAAATTTTATTCAATTCATTCTTTATTTTTCTGTCTACTTTCTTGGATAGAAAAAACCCTTAAATCACCGTAATTACAACTTCACAATCCATAATTACTTATTACATTTATTTCGAGATTTGTTCCAAAATGAAAAAGGAGAAAGGAAGAGACGATTATTGGTATTCTTCACAACCTGACTGTACTTTCTTGAACAATCCTCTATATCTAAATGAGAACACGAACTACCGATCCACTCCTCTATTTCACTGTGCGATCTCATAGTATTGTTTGTGAATACGTGGGTTATAACACGATGATAGCCAATTGCGTATAAACAGATCACAACTTTATTTTACGAGGAACTATACTCATTCATGTTTTCTTATCACATTCTTCGGATCTGTAAGTGAAAAGAAAAATCAAGCACTTGAGATGGCAACGGAATTGGAATACAAGTCCTTCGCACGGCACCGACTTTCGAACCCCAAGGTAATGACTGCCTTACGTATTTGCCTTTGTTTTATAGTTCTAAAAGATCAGGATAGTGCGGTCGGTCGTAAATTAAGAGTAATTTAAACTAAAGAAGGGAAAGTTTATAGTTACCGGCGACGTTCCGAATGCAAATGGGAGGTTCGGGTTTAAAGACCGCTCAAGGTTTGTTCCGTACTAAATGACCATAAAGAAATGCACGGTGAGCGACATAAGTTCTGTTACCCGGGGTATAAAACTGGCAATAATTACTGGTAATAATGACGACCACGTAGACTATTTAGCAGTGACCTTGCCCGCGGGGCTAGAGGTCCCGGGTTCGATTCCCGTGGCAGACATTTATGCGACAGATAAATGTGTTCTCAAGTCATGAGTGTTAGTGATGTCTAGTGTGTTGTCCATGCCACCCGCGACATAGAATCTTAGTGAGGGGGTATTAGTGTGTAAGCGTAAAAATGATAATAATAAAATGAGTAATGTGTGTCTTTAGATTACTTAAAGTAATTACTTAATTATTTTTGTTTAATAGTTTTCAGTCAAGAATTTGAACGAAGTAAGAAGTGTCAGTTTAATATACTCTGCGAAGTAGTTGCTTAAGTCCTTACTTAATCTTAACTATTTACTTTAAGTCGACTATAGATACAAGTGTTAGTATATGAATAAGTATGTATAAATATGCCAAGGAAGAAAAGAGAAGAAAGATATAAAGTAGACTAATTGAATGAATGCACAGAACGAAAATTTTTCCTATCAACTTATATACCTCAGATAGATAAAGATTCATGACTCTAATTGCCCTTATTCATGCGAATGACGGAAATTATAATCAAAACAAACAAGCTACAAAAAATATTTGTCACATGTTTGTGAACCGAAAATTGGACCCTAAACCCTTTTCTGAATTTTCCTATATTTAACTTAAGTAGACAGCTGGTTTTCGGAGTCTTTAAAGTAAACATTGATAAGTACCTTGAGCGAGCTCGTAATGGTCCCCCACCAGACGGCGCCACTATAGCTAAGGTTATATGAACAAAATAATTCGCTAAACGCCTCGAATGCCTTTCACCATGGATGAAATCATCTGCATAAACCACAATAACTGTAGGCCCAGGGGAGCTATTCTAGCACTTCAATGTCATGATCTGCGATTCATGTCGAGTGGTGACTTTTGTCGAAATGCACTTTGATATTTTTGCAATATTAACCTTATTTTATTGACCTTGGGTGGTTGAGCAACATAACTAATGATTTATTTTATACGATACTAGCTGTACCCTGCGCGCGTTGCTACGCCAACACGAACTGCCATAGCAATATGTACAATTCATTGAAATGACAGAGGCGCTACCTATCGCCTGTCGTACCAACTTAAAAACCTTTGAGGACTCATGCACAAAAACTGCGCTAAAAATCATCACATGACTGAATATATCGTTTACGATCCTATAAAGGTCATACAGACAAACATTCTTTTTTATATATATATAGATAAACTATATACTGGTTCAGTAGGGATGTAAGGCATACAACCTCCCCCTTCGGTACGTCATTAAAACAAAACACGGTATAAAGTTTTAGTTCTAATAAAAATACAGCGATAACCTCATTAGTATTCTGCGCACATTAGAGTCTGTTTTGGCAAGTCACTTAAGCGTAAATTAATATTAGTTACCATACGATACGACAGACCATGTCTATAATAAAATTATAATGAGGTGCGAATGAATAAGAATACAATAACATCAAAATATCGGTAACTTTAATAGGATTATTTTGTGCAAGTCGAACTGGGTATTATAATCATTTATTTATTTTTTACGTGTAAAAATGTAAAAACTACATTTGTTTTTTTAAATTAAACTTAGAAATAATTATTTTATTTTTAACATGTTTATATGCTGATGGTACTCTATAAAATATAAAGTTATTTAAATGTATTAATATTTCTGCCTATTTCAGCAGAGGCGATGTGTTTGTACTCAAAGACGAATATAGTTCCTCACAGCCCAAAACTGAGCGATACTGGGAATATATGGAATCTTCAACGATTTCTATCGAATCAGAAATACATTCCGGTGCGGGAATGACTCCCCAGTTGCCAGCTGCCATTGCCAAGCGATACATACCGTTGGTCTAAGACGGAACGGACAGACGGAAGGATCATTGTATAAGGTTTTATAGTTTTGGTAACAAGATTCATTCAACAATATAAATATTCATTGATTATCAATATTCATTCAACAAACTATTAGTTGTACCGTTAACAAAATTGCAATTGGTCAAAATATTGGCTCAAAATTTCGTATTGTATCGTAAGTACCCGTTATTTTGTATTTTGTAAATAGGTAGAGAAAAAAATCGGGCTACAGGAAAAAATAATAATACCAGTAATAATAAAAAGTGATATTATTTACTTAATTATTAATTATATATTCATTATCATCAACATCACAACCCATAACTGTCCAACTACTGGGCTCAGGTCTCCTCTCACAACGTGAGCGTACAGGCCTTAGTCAACCACGCTAGCCAAGTGCGGATTGGCAGACTTTACACATCTTTCAGAATATTATAGAAGACTCTCATGTTTGCAGGTTTCCTCTCGATATTTTTCTTCACCACAACAAGTTATAACAAACTTGTAATGCGCACATAACCTTTAAAAATTAGAAGTGCATGCAGCATTCCAACTCACGCCTCCACGTTCTTGAAACGAACGTTCGAACCACTAGGCTATCACTTAGAACTAATCCCTCTTAAAGGGACATATTGAATTAGTTCCTATGACAATGTATTTTAATGATAAGTTACCGGACAATCAAGGTTGGCACCAGTTGAGGGAACTCCTCAATCGTCAACACCTTAGTTACTAAAGATTTTGCATTATAAAAGAGTGTTTATGGTTTTTGGACTATAAATTCATTACTATTTGAAATTACTGCTTCACACATAGCAAAGGTACTAAATATTAACAAACTAGATGAACCCTGTACATATTGTTACGCCAACACGAGCTGCCATGGAAATATATGAAATTATTTGGAATGACAGTGGCGCCATCTGTCGAAAATTGGTGGTACCAACTTAGAAATCTTTATGGGCTCATACACAACAATTTTGCTAAAGATCATCACATTATTAAATTCAACGCTTTAACGCAATGCACAATCTATATTTAACAAATAACAATGA
>DWPA01005304.1:0-11948 GCA_018251375.1 Calpodes ethlius
ATGTCCTTTATAGAATCGTAAACGATACATTTAGTCATGTGATGATCATAAGCAAAGTTGTTGTGTATGAGCCCACGAAGGTTTCTAAGTTAGTACGACCAATTTTCGACAGCTGGCGCCACTGTCATTCTAATTAATTTCATATTGGCGTAACAACGCGCGCACGGTTCCGCTAGTACTTCACATAAATTTAATATTAGAAATATAGACATGGATTAAGTATCAAATAATATTGTGAATTTCCTTAAATTCTAGATACGAATATTAATAGAAATATGTAATAATTTACTTGTATTTTAATAACAGAATATTTTAGATTTCTAAATATCTTTAGGTTCACAGTGGATTATCCATAATGTTTAGTCGTTTCCCAAGCAGGAATAAATAAGTTGAATATAATATAATAACAAATATAGTTCCACAAGCCACTTGACATCTTGATATCGGCTACAATGTTTTTGTTGTATCGTAATTGTCTCAATGCAAGCTCTTGTATGACCAACATACTTTATGCCAGAAATAATAAGGCGTTGTTAAAACATTTCTCGGTCTTACTTCTGCAACATTTATACCGACCTCTTTCTATATGTTTTCTTTTCCAACCTATATCTACAAAACAATTTCTAATGCACTTGCAGGGCATAACGTGACCGACTTAGCATACATTAAATATCAGAAATTGGCAAGGTTAGGGCGGACTGAAAGATGAATTAATGTAAATACTGCATTTAATATTTCAACATGATTCACTACGAAACGTCTGCGAACGGACAGACAGGTCTCGCCGGTGGCCGGAGCGCGTGGGCGGCCGTCCGACCGTCCGACCGTCCGAGGAGGTGGTCATGTTGACGGATTACTTCAACGGTTTCGTAATAATGGAAGAAATTTTAAATTATCGTAACCGCGAGGAACTGCCATTAGCCGGTATCTAATGGACGAACATGACGTCGCTGGCATGTAAATATTTACATGTCAAAGTAACCTTGGTAATTGTGTTACGATGCTCTAATAGTTTTATGTTTCCCACATCTCGAGGCCGCCTGGCGACCTCAACACTAAAGATATGGCGCACATGACTGATAGGCTCATATTAGTTCACGCCTGTTGCTACTACTATCGACGTGAAGGACATTTCGAAAAAAAAAGAGGCCACGAAGTGTATCCTCGCAATCGAAGTCTGAAGTGCCCTACACTTTCAATGAATCGTGGCAAAATTATCGAAATTCTCTAGTCTAGCTCCGGAATAATAACCTGAGATTTCTCTCATTAAAGTTTTAATTAGTAAGCGTAATTTAATTTATTATTTACTAGGGAAATAAAAATTGATGTATGTAACTGGGTCGCTGCTATATAGCACTTGCAATATTAATAGCACTGATAATTCATTAATATTTATTACTAAACATTCATCATTACAACCCATAATTGTCCCACTGTTGGGCTCGAGTCTCCTCTCATGAGATGAGGGGTATAGGCTATAGTCCACCACGCTGGCCAAGTGCGGATTGGCAGACTTCTAGACTTACTAAACATTACTGAACGATAACTAACAGGACTAAGTAACTAACTACAGTCACTCCTACAGTCCTATTCGAAGCTCGTCACAGGTGTCTTTGGGAGAAAGGGGATGGTGGCACTGTGAGGTACTTTGCTGTTTTATATCATAAAAAAATATTGACTAATGTTAACTATATAATGGGTGGCCGTGTATGTACTACAAACATTCGTCACGTTTCCAGTAAACAGTGTTACGACACAATGGGGCGAACAGCGGCGGCCGGGGCGGCCGGGGCGGCTGGAGGCTGCAGCTGATCTCTATGAAAGTAATTAAATCACTGTAAAGGACAATGCGGCGGAGAGGCGGAGCCCCGGCCCTCCGCCCGTATTGTTCACGGCTCACGTAAACATTTATTGTCGTTTAATTAATATAATTATATAACAGTCCTGGCTTGTACATATTATATTAATTATTTTAATGTATTGTTTTTCGGCAGGATAATTTACCACTTTACCTATTGTGTTATGTTTCCATAATGATATGATGAAATAATTCCAAATATAAGAGTGTAACAATGATGTCGAGGCGCTCGGCCCGCGCTGGTCGGACCTCCGACTAAAATATATGAAACGAAAATAAACGAACTAAAAGCCTCTTCTATTCCGGCGAGTAAACAACGAGTACTATTATTGGACTAGGAGTATCCATTACATCTCAGTAGCCGAGCTCAATAGATGGCCAAGTCTCTCGAGCTTCCCGCTCCTTGATTAAGACCTTCGCTTTATTAGGGCCGGCCCTCTATCGAGGTCGATATCTCTATGAAAGGAGAGAGTATGTTCGTAGATCCCTAATGGGATGTTCGCTTCACTTGTCAATAAGCGCTTCCGAGTGGAAACTTATTGGATGGGGTTTGCGCTTCTCTTCTAATAGAGTAAGAAATTTATAGCCGCGATTATTTTATTTTTGTATAAATATTTATTAACTGCTGCTGCTAAAGTTCGTGAATATGCTCTTACACATTCATATTCCCGATTTACTGCGGCATTGACAACACTAATTGGACATCGCTAACATCCACGACCGGGAACAAACATGTACCTGTCACACAAATGTCTCCCGCAATAGCTACCGAACAATATATATGATGAAAATCGGTCAACAGACGGGGGAATTTGTTTATTACTGTTTGCTCTGAGCCGAATTATAATATAGATTAACGAAAGACTAGAAAATTGTTGACTGAGAGGCTCGTTGTTGTCGATAAACGCGGGAGACTGCCGTCTGATAAACAAGAAGCTTACCAAATATCCTAAAATACATTATTAAAGGCATTATTGTCGGAACTTGTCACGTCCCGGCGACGCCGCGCGATCAATGCCGAGCGACAACTATCCAATTCGCTTGTTTTGTAGCAACGCCAAGAAGTTTATAATGTTTGTAGCTTCGGATTGCGAAATAGATACATAGATAGCCACGTCCGGCTCAAGGATTAAATCTACGGCCGCGGGGGATGCGGATATATTTTCAATCCTATGAAGAAGCATGTTATGAATATGTCCGGAAGTACTTATGTGTATTTGGGACTGATTTTCAATTCAGTGTAGTGGTTGAATTTGTTTGACACGACGACATGTAGGTCCATCGACACTCGAACTAACAGCGGGTGTATGTGGGGTGTATATTATTGTACCTTACGGTAACTAAAGGTTACATTCGATATATTTAAAGAACACATGCATTTAAAATATGGTAAAGTTTTAATAGTCAAACCCAACGGCGCAAAAATCGTGTCCATCGTTAGGTACATTTGAACATTTGAAACGTGCAAACGGCACCTTTTAAACTAGCTGTGCCCGCGACTTCGTACGCTCAGATTTCGATTTCGATTACGATTAAAATTACCCCAAGTACACACCAATGTACAAACTAAAACCCTTCAAATTTCATCGAATTCTGTTCAATAGTTTTTGACATAACCGATGTAAATGAAAAATACACTAAATATTAAGTGATATCATGACATAATTCATAATATAATTCTGAAAACTGCATTCAAATCAGGTAAGCTGTTTCTGAGATTACCGTGCACAAATACGCAGACAGACAGACAAAATATAAAACATTGTTTTGGATTCTCTTGCGTATATAAAGGTCCCCATACATTTTTGAATGTATTTGCAATGTACAGACAGCGATCAGTTACAATTTGTTTGTATCTATAAATATTTACGATTTAATATCTTCTAGAATACACCTAACTATATTCCGTGTAGCCAACCGAAGATCAAGACGCTTGTAAATGCCTCGTCTGTAAGTTATATAATTGTCACAAGTATTCTAGAAGTTCAGGTGAAAGTATAACTCTAATTTTGACTTCACCGTAGTCAGGTAAAAATTCTCACCAGTGACGTCACACTCTTATAATAAAGTTGACACACACAAAATCCATAACAAACTATTCCTTTATTTGTTGTACATGTAATGAACAAAATATAGTTGAAGAAGTTCTCGTAGCAACTTTCAGGATGATATTATGTTATTCGTCCCACGTGTTCGCTCGTCACCGCAGTCGGTAATAATTCATAATCTTATTTGTGGCAAGATGTCGGTAATCGTCCCTGGGCGCGGCGCCGGGCGAGGGGTCAGCGCTGTGTTGTGCGCCGTTGTTTGCCGTAATCGGTCCAGTTTGCGTTGTTGTCAAACTCAGACTTCGGGGACCAAACAGAAAAACCAATTGTTCGTACGAGAATCATCCCTCAAGGACAAACAAACTGCTTTTATCGGAGACGTCGATTTTCCGATTTTGTAAAAGCTTTTATTACTTAGAAACTTTTTCGCTAAGCCTTATGTAAATCAATCAATCGGAATCGTTTCATCTCCTGAACCTCCGCCAGGTAAGAACTTGGTGAAGCGATTGATTAATTATTGCGCGGCAAACCGTAATTTATTTCAATTTTCTATCCTAACTTTCTTTCTGGCAATCGCACTTTTATAAATTTTCTATATCGGTTTCATTGGCTCTTTCATTGACTGTGTACGTTTATTTGAATTATGTACTACTGAGAAGCTATGTAGCACAACCACAGATTTATCATCGTCGTCATCACAATCCATAACTGTCCCACTGCTGGGCTCGGGTCTCTTCACATAGTGTGAGGGGTACAGGCCATAGTCCACCACGCTGGCTAAGTGTGGATTGGTAGACTTCATACACCCTCGAAAACATTATGGAGAACTCTCGGGTGTGCAGGTTTCCTCACGATGATTTCCTTTACCGAATCAAGCGATAATTAACTTGTAATACGCTAAGATAAATAAATTATTGTCTTAATTTATGGTTAACGTGTTAATCAAAAATATCATAACGTGACAGTGTACCTAATATTTTTCAGTCGAAAGCAATCAAATACTTAAAAAAATTAGTAAGCTTTTATAATATAATAAAATCACAAAGAGAGACAAAATAAAAACTCACATAGCTCAATTTTCATGAAGAAACTATTTCAATGCGACATAAATATTGCTAATATATCGTCTATTTTGTAATATGTGTATGTAGTAAGTGAAATATGTACTCGTAGGTGCGAGTGTTACAATCCCCTGTCGCCGTTATTGCGTTCCGAGCGCTCCGGCCGCGGCACTCGCGCCGGCATCGCATCGATCACCTTTCAAAATATTCCTGGATGTGTATGAAAATTCCACTTAGAGCCCGGTTCACATACTCCGCTCACATGCGTCTGCAAATATATGGCCGATATGGAAATAGGAGAACATATTTCGAAACAATAAACACTTTAAATTGTAGTTGAATAACGTGGTACAGTGCGTGTCTTATTAAAATTCTGCAGTAAGTATTGTAAATGTGACGTTTCCGGGGAAATAAACATCAATACACCTGGGCGTTGGCGATTACCATTAATTGGTTGTCATTATATCACACGGCGACGTGGCGGCCGCGGCGCTCCCAATAGCTCCGGTGAAATCGTCGAGCTCGCCGTCGCGGTCGCCTCTGATCTGATGTTTGATGGATGGTGCGCGCCCGCCGCAGTTTGCCAACACTTCCACATGCATCTGGTAGACCCGCTGGTTATTCATTATTATTTTAGCAGACTTGCATTCTAAAATAGCATAATAAACTCGAATGCATTTTCGAATAAGTTTTCGAGTTCAATTTCATACTATTGCTAAATAGGTACAAATGTTACTGAAAAATATTGCCCTACATGTTAAACGCCCGAGAGACAAAGACCATCTGCACGACAGTACAGGAATTTCAAGTAAATTTATTATTTACTTTCCCACAACACATTACGCTCCCGACATACTGTTCATTTTGCTATTGTATTTTAACATCCAACTGTTAACTTCCTTCGTGTCGATGGCTACGAGTAAATTGTGTCGGTAAATTTAATGGTAAATAACTTTCAAGTATTGGCCAATAAGAGTCGGCACCGCGGCCGGTCAATTAAACCCAAAATAAACATGTTATAGCGAATCGAAGCGGAAAGTGGCGATAAATTCGATATTTTATTAACCGTTACGGCGCTAGCGCCGACACATGTTGCTGCCACCACATATACTAGTGGAGACCCGATTAATACTTCCATGTAGTTACGGTAACGCCGTCAAGGTCCATAAGTCCCACAGCTGGGCGTGTGGTTGAATTGTCCGGGTGGTGTATAAGGTAAAATATATGGAACTGTTAATATACATGTTAGTAGTGTCAGGTTGTTACACAAAACATTGCCCGTTGATTCATTCAGTGGAGTAATAAAGCGTTGCATCGGAAAAAAATCTCTTTATTTTATCTGTGTTCGAATTGATATCATTTGACATATCTTCCACTCTTCCGACTATTATTTCTAATTCAAACTCAAAGTCAACATCATTTATTCATGTAGGTACCTATCTAATAATACTAATTCTATGCGTATTATAAAACTATTATTAATATATTTTATTACAGTTTCAGACAGGAGTTTTTATGTAAAATGAACTGATACGATGTCAGTCAAAAAAGAAGAGACAAAAGAAAGAGACGGTTAAAAGAAAAAGTTAATTTTGTTTTACCTTTCTAATTCAGAAAGACCCGGCCTGGTAAAAGGACGGTCACAGGTTATTATGAATATTTAAGTAATGCAGCAGCGCATTAAATTATAGGTAGATGTTTATAAATTCCTTTCTCACGAACGCCACGCTTCCTGGTCAGACAATATATAGCGAGCCATCACATATTCGCAGCACAGAGCGGGCTAGCGCCGCAGCCACAAATCGCGAAGAGTCACACCACCTTCTGCATTTCAACGAGCGCAGCGCGCTGCAAGCATTTTAAACAATGTCGAGTCTTCTTCCTGCTCGTCTCTCGCTGTCGAGTGAATAAATTGCACCACGATGCATTTTACGTCTTCACAGTTTCGCAAAATGAAACATACTATGACTTTGAACCTGATCATGTAAAAACTTTGAACGGGGCAACTAGTCTTTCGGATTGGCTTAAACAAGTAATCAGCGTATAGAGCATGGGTCTCTATCATGGTTGAAGAGCCCCGGGGCGTAATCCAATCAGCTATCTGAGCTGAACCGGACTCGAGATTTTTGATCAACCCACGTGTCTGAAATTCTTGTGAGGCCCAAAAACTTCAGACAAGGCCTAACAACTTCTATCTGATAACACGAGCCGGAACAACAACACAGTTAATATATTCACGCGACATTGATTTAACTGTACCTACCGCTCCGTGCGATACGAGGTGGTTTAAGTCATGTTATAAAACTTTCACTGCGCCGGTGCAGGGCTTATTTGGTTATAAAGATTTAGAAACATAAATTCTCTATCTACTCTATGTAACAAGTACAATGTTAATTATTATAAGTTGATTGACCTCTATCTGAAGAACGCGTAAAAGCTGTAAATAAAATAAGATGTAGAGACTTTAGCACTCTATTTACTAAGTATTTTACTGATGGGAAATGAAAAAATCAATAACTTTATTTATGGTATTAAGTATGGTATATTATGAATGTTAAAATTCATTAGTGCATGTCATCAATCACCAATTTCTATGGTGTAGTCCGAAATTGTTACGTTGATTTTCATTCGGTCACACACCGTTGAATGATAGTCTATACCTATTCGAAAACGATCGTGTGAATCTCAAATAATGATTAATAAATTACGTGAATGGCATAATTTCTCTAAAATATGTACCTCAAACGTTACAGTAATATTCTCTGTTTATTCTGAATAATTTTAGTGGAAGTAATAACAGCGGGAAGCCGCTGAAACTGCGTCGGAACCAATTGACCGAGCCACGTGGCGCGCCGTGCGCCCGGTACGCGCCAACATTACGTAAATATTTAGTGGCGCTAACTAGGCAAATAAAATATTTAGCTCTGTTTACGATTTGAAGGGCCATTATCTTCTGAGTCTTCCCTCTATTTATTTATTACCATCGGGTCGATGGCGCGATTTATGTGAATGCCTCTTACCAGTCCATGAGCAAAAGATAACATTTAGCCTGTGTTACTCACTGATAGCGAATAGTGATTTCAAAAATTAAAAAAAATCAGATTCTACCTCTTTATCATATAATGTTAAATTCTTAGACAGAACAGCGATTTCGGTAGACTAAATACCTAGACGGTTAGTAACTTGTAGTCAGCAAACATTTCTAAATGAGTCAGTCTGCTCCCAAATATTTTGCTTAGCAAGATAAATTTGTAAGCTGTATTGAGTGAGTCAGAGGGTAGGCATTGTGGTCTGTTCTGTCCACCGGAGTAACGACATAACATTGTGATTGCGATACAAATTTACCCTTCGATGGACCCTTCCACAATGATGCTTGACAGTAAACTACTTGACAGTAACCCGACCGAAAAAAACTAAATCGTACGGTAAGCGATTAAATATTTAATTCACTATTTTCATTTCAACATCAGAAGATACTTATACTGGACTTTGTAATAATCGGATCGGATACGTTTTATCGTGATATTGGTAACTTCAAGCTTTGTATTGGTACCTGTACTTACTGCGGCTGAACACGAAAACGTTGGAAATAACAATTTTTGATGAAATGTGGTTTAGAATATTTCTGGTTAACTTCGTTAATAAATAATAATGTATTATGTATGTGAATATACCGTCATACATCGTTTTGCGATACCATTATTTCTTGAGCGGAACCGCAGGCGAAAGCTAGTCTGGTATACATTTTAAACTTGATCCCGATATATGAGCAAAGTTACAGAAATATAAAGCAATAAGCAGTAGCAGGTCGCAGCGGCGTCGTCGCGGGAAGATTATTAAATGTCAACGTGAAGGCGGCGCGCCTCCTCGCTAACACGCTTCAGTAACGACGTGGATGGCACGTAGGAGACGAATTTTATAATATCGCACACCAACTACATCAACTATTTCCAAGTATTTTATATCTCATAAAATTATTTAAATAATAATTCATCACTTGTCGACTGAGTACTCAGATTCACGGAAAAATGGCATTAGTCAATTCGTGTATGAAATGAATTTACGATTGAAATAAATTAAAATTCCGCCATGTCTGTGCAAAAAATGTCAGTGAAATTAAATGGAATATCCTCTAGGATACAAAACTTATTAAGATTTTGCTTATTCTGACTACTCTTTTATATTATGCCACTAATTGCTATTCGAATCGTTTGACGATTTTTGTGAGTGTAACAAACATTCTCCCGTATGTGTAATAAAATTTTACTGGTTTAACAACGAGCAGCCATTTCCTATCGATCTTATTTGGAGGTTCGACAAGTTAGGCGCAGAAATATATATTTATGAGTAATTCTGTAAAGTCTACTTTCACAAAATCATTTACAAAGTTTTTAAGAACGAGTTTAGTTGAAGTGCTTTTATGAGACAAAGTATTTTAACTATGTTGTTGATCTTTGATTTTTCTTAATTAAGAAATATACTCTTTACAAAATTATTAGTTTAAGCTATCTTCTGTAAGATATATCTTTTAGCTAATTGATCGCAAAGTGCATGCAATATTCTGTGCCTCATCAATCAAAATATTTTTTTGCCTTTCAGCTATATGAAACAGTACATTGGATCATTAGTATTTAGAATGATTAATGAAATGCTCGCTGATATGAGGAATGTTTCAAGAATTACAATAATATGTAATATAATTATTAAAAATATATAATTTCAACAGCCCGTGAAACTCTCTATGTCAGCCGTTCTTAAGCTGCGCTCGGCTAACTTTGTTTTCCGGCCAGTACATTATTAAAATTGTTTAACACGATTAAGTATGGAGTTTTCAAAGTTCGCATAAAATCATTTATGTAATAATCACAAAACCGATCTCAGTACGATTATTTAAGTTTAGGTATAGAACTCTATTCGATTTGATTCGGTTTTAGGGTTTCGTGGTTAAAACGGAACTCCAACAATTTCATCTTGCCCGTCCTTCCGTTTGTCTGTCCGCAACACAGTAAAAGGACCCTCAATAAAAACTATCGCGTCTACTCAGAGTTTAAAATTTATCAAGTGATGATCGATCATCTTAAAATTACGGAACCGTACGTTGTGCATAGCCCGACTCACCCGTGGCCGGTTTTTTTGTTTGATAAATGCGTACTTACACTTAAGCCTATTTATTTTTTTATGAGCCATTAGAAATAACTATTATAAACACGAGGCCCGAGAGAACAAACGTCGGGTATGGCCGCTGCGTGTTTAATTTACTGATCCAGCGGCTTGTGAAAATATGGCGGCGGCGAGCGGCGCGTTATTTTTCAGATAGTTCCCATTAGTTTTAAATTAGTATCTATTTATTTCCCTTTATTTATTTATACGACTTGCCGAAACAGGCCTCGAACGAAATGTTGTAAGAAAACATTCCAAATGTTTATGAAAAGGTGTTTAAATAATTACGGCAACCGGCAACCGGCATCTGGCGGCGCGGTGCTGCAGTGAAATGAGGGATTCGGTAATATTGTGAAAATCCTCGTAGTAAATTAATTAACTTTAAAGTAGAAATATGGTAATTCAAAATGTATATACTGAATACGCCCAAATTATTTGTCATTTTATGGTTAAACTATACATATATTTTGCTGTATATATCAGTGCATTACAATCGTAATTTTTTTACCATAGTAAAATGATTTACTCAGACACTGAGCTACGGGTGAATAAATAGTTTGCAGTATTTACTTCTTTAGGAGTATTCTATTTTAGCTACGATTATATTTAAAAAGCCATTCATATTCGTGCTTAAAATGACGGATTAAGGAGCAATGCAGACAAATCCTTATTATTCTTTCTTGCGGTTGCATTTCACAAAGCATCCCTGTACACAGTACGTATTGGTTGATATGCTAATGTATATTATTATTATTAGTATGTATGATGAGTTGAATATCGGATCGCTCTAAGTTAAATTATTATCGTTTGGCGAATAGTTGGCGCGCTCTCGTACAACGCCGTAATTCTCTCATCCGTTATGCCGTCTACTATATTATTACACGAAATCTCATCGAGGGTTAATAATCTACACCTTATTATCTTACACATAAAGACTCGAGCTCACAAGGTGCTACAGGTGGTCGAAGAAGTGTGTAAGCGCTCATTCCCACAGCACATGTACGTAAAACCTCGTATCCATGTACGGGATAATTAAGTACGTTTATTGGAAAAAGAGCTTTAATTCATCTTCGTAAGGTTCTAAAATAGTTGTATCCAAAGTGTGCGTAGCTGGAAGCGATCCGTCGAACTCGTCGTAGCAAATTAAGGCCTTTGCGAACGCGCTAGATTCGAAAATTCAACGACGGCTGCGACGGACGCATTAGCTGTGTAGGGCACGCATAACGGGGTTGCCATTAACGCCAGTCCATCATTACGACGATCTCGATAAGGAAGTGATTTCCTCGGCAATCCTCCAACCAGCTCCTCGTCGAGCTCGTCGTGTAGCTATCGCCAGGAGGAGTACTCGTAATCGCGTTCCTTATTACGTCCTAGGTACTAGCGGTCCACAACCACTCCACTTCATGATGATACTGACAACAGAAACCTCTGCTGACTCGTTTGTGAGACATGAAGTAAATTTCATATTTATATCGCTTCGTCGTTTTAAATCTTATAATTATATATGTTATCGAATATTAAGCACTTTTCTCGAGACAATGATAGACGATCGTAACTTTTATCACGAGTACATCGTCGCCTCATAAACATGTTGTATCGGCGCTGAATTACCGGCGCGCGGCGGCGAGTGCGACGCGCACAGATTGTTTAATGCGATTAATAGTTGTAATGCGATAAAAGGTTAGTCGGGAACTAATCGGGCGGCGCGCGGCGGATCAAAAGTTAAATGGAGTTTCCCGTGGCCGGTAATCGCCGCACGCCCGCGCCCCCCGCTCCCCCCGCTCCCCCGCCGGCCGGGCCCATAATTATGTAGTGAGTGTG
>DWPA01005305.1:0-11948 GCA_018251375.1 Calpodes ethlius
GTAATTAAAAACAATGTTGCTTACGTTTAAGCACGTATTAACATTAAAGTACTTACATTCAATAAGCTCATTAACCACGTATGAAATGCCACTAACGTTATCTAAGTACATAAAATTAAACACAAATAAAACTATCTTGTTTAACAAAAATATTCTTATTTTTATTTATTCTAAGAGAGTAAACAAACATTGTCTAATATACGTCCTGCTTTTATTTGCAAAGGAGATAAGTCGTTTACCTATTTTGCTCGTACTAAATTTGTCTTACTGAATTATGTTCACACAAACATGTGTTTACGTAGCACTTAGAACTTATATGGATAAGTTCATGCTGTTTCATGGAAAGATCATTTTCCTACTCGGCAATAAATGCCAGCATAAACCAAGATTAATCATGGTTGACTGGTGCGTTTACGTTGTGAGAGGGGGTTCAAGTACGAATAAATCTCGACGCCCTGAGCGGTAAAACGAATCTTCACATTTGTTCGCGAAGTTAGGGGTACAAAATGATGAATGTTTAAAACGGATTTTCGTTTACTGTTTACAAATAGAGGTTTAGGTCCAGACCATATAATTGTGTATTAAAGGGTGTTTTTACCTTTTTAATGTACAGGGATAGATTTTCTAGTTGAACGGGGTCAAAGTGATCAATTCGTATTTCAACACGGAAATCGACGATGCTTTTTCTTTATAAAACTAGTTGATCCATAAAAGATAAAATGTAAAAAAACACTCATAATCATGTAAACTGGTTTACTTCTACTTATTATTATTATTATTAACTAATGGAGGCAGTTGTTGTATTGCTATTTTTAAAGCAACGGATTATTAAATTTTATTTATTCAGATTTTTAAAAGGCTTTTCCACCAAATAGGCTCCTATTCATCCTGAAATTGAAAATAATTAAACAATCTTTTATTACTTACTGAATAATAATAATTCGAAGTTTCTAATCCGACAGATTAAGTCTATCTTCGTTGTCGTCTAAGTTAAGCAACTGTAGGCGCGGTCGGTAGCTACATGCAGGGTGACGATAAGTGGCAAACATTTTTTGAATGCGTACGTGATTCGGAAGGCACGTGAAGATAGCATCCTGGTTGTCAACATCAGTTATTAAAATATTTCGGGCCTTGGCTGGCATTAAAATTTCCGATACTTAATTTAACCCCTTACCACTCTATCAATCATCCCACTCTATACTTCCTCATGAGGAGAAATCAGTGCCCTATGGTGAACTTTTAATGGGCTGAAGTATTTTTATGGAATTAATAATATAAACACTGATTTTTGCTACGGAAATTATAATAATATAATAGTATGAAGTATTTTTTCATAAATACTTAGCGTTCCTACTTGCTAGATAAATAAAATTAACACACCTTATTGCGTCGGCCTATACCCATCATTAAATTGACACGGTATTAATGATTCATGAACTTTTGTTATGGTGGCTACGATTTCGTGGTATTGACATGACGTCATTTTTCTTGGAAACACAGGGTGTCACGTTTTTATTATACGTTGACTTTTACCACACCTTTAGAACGGAGGGTAGATGAATTAAATTGAACCGCGTAAACCCTTCTTACTCCCCAAACGTGTTCTTTTATCGTTGACACCTAGACAATTGTGTAGTGAATTCCAAATTCTGTTTCTTTAAATATTTGCTGTTCGTAAAAATAAAAGAACTGTACCCTGAAAAACTATTGACTTGAATGTTTAAATAACACAATCGAGTGTACCAAATAAATAATTATTTTATAATTCCGAACCGCTACTAGATTCAAAAGATTTGACTTTCGTGATTATGTTAAAGAATATATGGTACCAATGATTTGATTTTGAGTACGTTTTGATCTTAATAAGTAATGCGATATTGATCGCGACACAAATTTGTCTTTTATGTAATACTTTATTGTGTTATTCATTTTACAGAACGTAGAGAAACTGCAGCTGGTATACGAGTCCATTGAAGATGTGGAATTGGTAGTAGCTGGATCCCTCGAGAACAACGTAGTTGGTGCGCAGGCAGGACCGACATTCCTGTGTATATTGACCGAACAGTTCTACAGAACTCGCGTGGGAGACAGATATTTCTATGAGAATGGAGCGGATCCAGAAACAGCTTTTAGCCCAAGTAAGTTTTTTAAACATTTTCAAAGTTACAGACGCAAATTTGTGTCTAGTAAATGACCATTTCTACTCAGTATGCCTCGACATCTTATGTATTGTGTACACACCGTAACATATATTTGCGCCTTAATCGTAAAGGTGCTACCACAATAGTAAATGTTCTAGAGTTAAATAACGTATTTTATAACTTCAGTCTGTCAGAACCACTTAAATTAAAACGCCTTGTCGTTGTCATGGCATTCAACGAACCAACAATTAATGCTATTCATTAATAAATACATTTTCCTACATCTACGTTAATGCAAGTCTTAACGGCTATGCCTTCATTAACGCCTTAATTAAACTTGCCTATCTTTAATAGATTTCAAATACAACACTTTGTTTCCTATTAACTAATGTATTATAACCACGTTATTTAGGGTGCTAAACTGTTGGCCACATCTGCGTGTTGTAATTTTATAGCGCTAATTAATGCGTTCAGTTTTATTTTAAGCAAAAATGCTCGTTAATATTATGATAATAAAATCTTATTTGTCTAACAGGTCAGCTGGAATCAATTAGACGTGGATCCTCAATGGCTCGTCTGATTTGTGACAATGCTGATGCTATTCATCACATGCAACCTAAAGCTTTCCAGCAACTGGGTCACGGGTGAGTACTGAGTACTAATGTTGGGTCATAAGTAAAGTCAAAGGTAATGTTTAAGATAATTTAATACATAAGCCGTTATCAGGGTAAGGGTCTCTGTACAACTAAGGATGTTAAGACGCTCCTCATTTTAATTAGGATGGGTAGGGACGCTTTAAAGGTAAACCGAAGTTCTTATATTTTTGACATGGTATTTACAGCGTATTCGCAAACAATATAATTGAAATCTCACAGTGAAATAGAAGAAAAGGATCGATAGTTTATCTTCTCATCTACTTCCCTCTGGTTTCTTGAACAATGCCAAGGACAAAGGTGGGAATAGAAACATTTGTCTCTTTCTTTCTTTTTCACTGTGAGATCTCATAGTATTGATTGAGAATACGGGTGTAAATATGTAACGGTAATAATTGGGGTGATTGGGGTGAACTGTGTCAGATTAAATACTCTTCAACCTCTTCGTTATATAAAGTCGAATATAAAATAGTCAGATATAAATTAGAACGATTTCCATAGGATTAAAAGTAATAGTAAGTATTATATGTGCAACTAACTAATAATTGATTACCTCAATAAAAATTTTTAATAACCTTTTTCTATTAGAAATCATTTTAATAAACTTTTGATTTTGTACATTATTATGAATACGCAGACGAATTCATATTAAATTATGACAAAGTAAATAACACAAACTACAAACAGAGTTTACAAGTAATATTTTGAATGTAAATATTGTTATTAGAATTTATAAGGTGCATTAAACTTGGAATGATTCACTTATAGCTCTAGAATAAACAATTACTTCAGTTACGCCGTGAAACAAGTTGCTTTGAGCAGCTTTGTTTAGTTGTAAAATGTGAGATACTTTATTGTATTAGATGCAGACAATCAATTGTAATCTTACATTTGTAACCATAAACGGCCCCGTAGCCTAGTTGGTAGTGAACCTGCTTGCGAAGCGAGGGGTCCTGGGTTCGATTCCCGGCCGGGGCAGATATTTATGTGACAGATAAATATCTGTTCTCGGATCATGGGTGTTAGTGACGTGTTATTTGTGTTGTCCACCCGCGTTACAGGGAATCCTACTGCGGGGGTATGAGTGTGTTAGCGTTCATTTATTTGGTAATTATTTATAATATTATTATATTATTTTCATTTACTAATATAATAGGTCTATAATATATTAGGTCTCTTAATTATTTATTACTGTATATTAACATGAATTTCGTTCGTAGTTGCGTATTAAAATACATATTTCAAGTGCCTAATTTATTTTGGTACTGAATAATTGTTTTAGATTTTTCTATTTATTTAATACCTTTATACATAATTACTTATTTATCACTTTCCGAAAAAGTATTTAGATTTTGATTAAATCATAATTTGAACTTAAATTATTTAGAAAAGTAATTAATTGTATAAAAATTATATGGGTAATGAATGGCAATAAAGATATGTAAAATTAAAGTAATTAAGAAAATGAGATATAAAAACTCCTAAAACTATTTAATATAATTTTGATTAGTTTTTGTTCTACGGTTTAAAATAAGATAATAAAATATCTTAGTTTAAAATTTAAATTAATCGTTAAAATGTTTTTGTTGAACTTTTAGGTTAAAATTAAGAAGAATAAGACAAATTTAATGAATATTATTATATGGACGTAGAATTCGTGTATAAAAAAGCTTCTTCGTGTAAAATATTTATTCAATCTTATATGGTTTTAGCATGTGTCAATATTATTTTTTTTAATTTATAGTCTTTAATATCCAAAAATCCTTAAATGTTCGCGATACAACCTGGTACTAATCGAGGTACAAAATATGTGTTGTACCGCGGTCTTATTTACCATTATTTTGAACTAGTTTAACATAATGTGAATATTACGTGTGCATTTATGATATTTTGGTGGTATATACTGAAAATAATAATTAATTTCCAAAATATGTAAATATTTATTCCGTATAATTTGTTAAAGTACTGAAAAAATAGTATCAATAAGATCCCTAGTGGTATATAACATTGGACTTTACTTCGGCATTAATACCTATTAATAGATAATAAACAATAGTCTTAATATTTTTCTTGTAAGCAAATAAATATAAATGCAATAATATAAATCTCATAAAAAATGTCGCTGAAGTTATTCAACGAACCAAGGATTCCGCATTTAGAAGTTGATCGACTATTTAACCTGCTAATCCTAAGTAATCATCAGTTTTCCTTGAATATTCATCCTGTATAATACATTCGTGAATATTTTTCGATTTCCGACACCAACCATCAAAGAGGACAAGTCACTGTAACCAAAATTTGCTCTTAAATATATTTTATTTCATAAAAGGATTTCTGACTAAAGAATTTATTTTCGTAAACCTATAATGAATTTTTAAGGCTTATCTATGGCACTAAACATACGTGTCTCCGTTCACGTATAGCATGATATTATTATGAATACTAATTATAGAATAATAAACGGTGAATCTATTATCTAATAAATTACTTTTAACTTGTAGGTAATTCGAGGCTTGCCTTCATGTAGTTAGAGAATGCTAAATGTTAATCAAACTCTGTGTTTCATCCCCTTATAAACTCAGTATTGTCATTAAAGCGTCTTCATTCTGGGCTGGGCTGGGCTTGGGTCTCCTTTCACAATGTGAGGGGTATGGGCCATACTTTATCACGCTGTTCAAGCGTGGATTAGTATACTTCACAAACCTTTGAGAACATAATGGAGAACTCATCTTCACCTTCAGCTTCTGTAGTGGTATTAGTGGCCAACAGGGATGTCCAACTTCTGATAAAAAATCTAACTATCTCACATATTATTGAAGTCCCCATCCGACGTTATGGCTGTTCACAATATTTTATAAAATCCACAATCCTACCAACTGTTGAATTACAAAACGTTATCATTTGTTTATCTAAAGTTTATGAATAGACAGATTATTGAAAATGGCAGTAACTATTTACCTACTGATTGAAGCTTGCGATTATATTAGATGTTTGTATGAAAGAGATCTCGCTTGCATTTTATATCGCGCCATTTTTTATGCGCCACCTGTGAAAATTTTTCGTATCAATTCAGAAACTTTCGTGGGCTAATGCATATCAACTTTGATAAGTTAATCACATGATCAAACGCATAGTTTTAGGATTATTTATATATATAGTTAACCATCAGCATGATTGTATTACATATTAAGAAAACGAAAACTATCTTATAAGTCATAGACTCAAAGCGTAGACGGTTACTTTCATAATACCAAGTTGGCAGAAAATATGAGCTTGTGTGGTAAAATAGCATACTGACGATCGCCGACACGCAAAACGTGGATTGTTTTTTGACAATAGAAGGTGGTATCTAATCGATAATTACAAATATAATGGACAGTGTCTATATTTCCATCCATAAACAGTATTTTTTTCTTAGTGACTTAGCCTTTAAAGGCTTTCTTAAAATGGTAACATGTTACGTTCAGCTATTGCCTTTCTAAGCATTATTGTTCTTAGTAACAAGTATTATTTTATACATTAAAATATACATACGTTTTAAATGCTATAAATAACTCATAAATAACTTATAGTTGCGTGTCATTGATTGTATTTAAGCTTTATACAATATTTCATCATTATTTTAGAGACGATGAGGATCTATCCACCGATGCGGGCTTTATTTAGAAATTGTACCAAAGACTACAGGATACCAAATACTGACTTAGTCATAGAAGAAGGAACACGGGTGTTCGTGCCTATCGCTGCGATACATATGGATCCAGAAATATTCCCCAAACCAGAAGTGTTTGATCCGGAGAGGTTTTCCCCGGAGAATAAAGTGAAAATGCATCCGTGTCATTGGATGCCATTTGGAGAAGGTCCAAGAAAATGTTTAGGTATGTTATTATTTCATTTAATATATTATATACCCAACATAAACTTTTTTTAATGCATATATCCTCACATAACCTAACATAGAGTTCATTGTATTATGAGTGCTAAACGTAAATTATATAAACAGAGTACGTATTATATTAACATTAAAAAGATGCAAAACTGTATACTTATTGCTTAAGTCATAATCTGTCATATAAATGTTTTGGTCGTAGTACTTGAGAAATAGTTTTAGAAAAAAAAATTTAAAGGCTGTTTGATTACTTATAAATAATAAAAAAAAAATGGGCTTAAAGGTGTTAATTGAAACAACGTTCTTAAAGGTTGGGTTATCATCATGCAATAGGGTTGTCAAGTCACCTTTCCTTGAGTTGTGTCATTATTCACACTATACCAAAAAGCGGAACTTTGTCCTAAGACTGACCTCAATTGGTAACCAGCTACTTTAATACATTATAACATTGTGTAAATACTGTGATTAATACACAAACAACACGTAGATATCCTTCAACTTCGTCAGTTCATATTGACTCGGTAAAGGCTGGCATATTGTTCTAAAAGTAATTACAAGTTACATAAATTTACGACTTAGCTAATGGGCCTAAACATTGTTAAATATGATCATTCATCATTATAGCTAGATGTATATATAAGGCACTTACTAATTTATTTATTTATTTATTTATTCCTTCAACACTTCTATTCTTACAGGTTACAACCCAATACAATAGAGTGGCCTTATAAACTACTTAATTCGTAATAACATAAAACACTTACAAACTACCTAAAATACTTAATTATGGTAACACAATAAATATAACACAACCTTTGCGAATTCACTCAAGTTGCACGAAAACAAATCAAGCATTGAAATCTTGTAGAAAATATTTTAATCGGATGCCGGTCAGGTGGCTCGTCTATTCGTGTCGGTCTATTTACAAAAGAAAATAGTGATGATACTAGAGCTTTTCAGAGATACCAAACGAAAAATAAAAAAGGTAATTGATGGAGAAAAAAATAACTATTTCCATTATGATAATTGAATCCAATGAACTCTCTAAACAACATTTCTAATGTTAATTATGTCCTAAAAATAAACATTTCCTTCATTTATGCACCTATTTCAAAACCTGCAATATTCTTCAGTAGCTGGAGCTATCACTGACGGGCTCTTATCATTAAGCAATGCACATCTATTTTACAGATTTTTAGTAGGTATCTCACCTAATGTAAGATGTTCCCCGCGCCGGTAAGAACTAGGCATCACTGTTTAAAGCTATGTATTATCTTTATTAGCAAAAAGTATATGCTTAAACTTAGTATAACGGATATGTTTAAACAAAAATCCTTTTATTTTAGCTACAAGTTATTGCAAAATATTTGAACATTTCGTAATACCTCTTGTCGATAAAACTGTACAGCAATAGTGCACATTCGCCGCCGCTGTGTCACGTCACCCGTGACAGCTATTAGTTGTGCACGCCAGGTTACAATTTACCTGACAACCTACCGCTTTCCTCCGCGGGCGCGTTTTCAACACCAACTCCGTTTAACTGGCAACTATATTGTACCAACAGAGTATAAACGAATATAACGCTTCTATTTCATCCA
Source organism: Calpodes ethlius (assembly GCA_018251375.1). NCBI lineage: Eukaryota > Metazoa > Arthropoda > Insecta > Lepidoptera > Hesperiidae > Calpodes > Calpodes ethlius. Next base: position 8,282 of record DWPA01005305.1, read on the forward strand.
TGCTTCGAAGCCAACTTCATGTTTTTGTTCTTTCCACATCTGCGGTAACGTTAGTCGCAACAGCAATCCCCAAACATGCTTTAATTAATGCGTTAAATTCTTTTCCGTTAATTTGTGTTTCATTTAACGGGTTAGTTACCTGGTGTCATTGTTAATTCTATAAAACTAATACGAAGAACCATCCTCGTAATGCCAAAATCATTACTGAATTGTACGTTTAGTGTATTGGTTTACTTATACGATGAATTTAATAAAAACATCATCATGTTATACCAATAAGAGTAACTATTAACAAGAACATTTGTCAAATAAAGTTAAATGATCATGTAATTTAAATAAAAAGAATACAAAATATATAAAGCGCAGTTAAAAATTTTAGGTGCACTTATTATCTCCGAAATACATATTTTTTATTACTTCCGTAATTATTCAACATTCATTTGTCAACGATTTTATATGATATAATTTTTAGCCTAATTCGCTTTTAGCTACATAACTACATATACACTACGAGTATTAAATTCTTAGTTGCAAATGTTATTTTGTAAACAAACTAACACACTACTAAATGCCATCGAGCAATTCAAACTCACTGCAGGATCCATTAAGATTGACGCGTGATCGCTTAAGAGGATAGCGCAGAAGCCCAAACCAGATGGGTATCGGACGGTAGGCTTAACTCGTGGACTTACGTAAGCTTCCAAACACAAAGGGCTTGTAAGGATTTTACATTCAATTAGCTCTAGTAGGAAGGTAATTCAAATTATCTCTTAAGATCAGGTTAGATGTTATTTTGGGGAATAGACAAAATGTATTCCTATTGTAAAAGTTAGAATCAGGATAATAAATGGCATCCACGTATTGGCCGATAGAAGAAAAATTAAGAACTAGCCTTAAAACTAGAAACATCTGATGAAAAGAAACAAATTTAAATTCGGATTTTGAGAAATAAGAAATGAATGAGACCTTATAATTGGACTCTTCAGGTTCTTTCTATTTCCAGTGCTACAATTTCAAGTAACACGTTAACACCATTACAATATGGAACACTATCATTCGATTTCGATTCGATCTCGACTAGTTTTTGTATACTTGAACGAAAAACATATAACATTGAAAGAGTTAACCGTAAAATAAATATCTGTTCAAATAGGAAGTCAAAGCTGATGCTCGTATAAGTAGTCGTTTTCCCGTCGAGTCGTTTGAGGGCCATTATGTTGGAAACTGTATTTACCGAGCGAACTCGACGTCAGGCCCATAACAATGATAACCTTTCGAATCGAATCCGATTCAAGTTATAATTCAACAAGTTATTGGCGGCAGTGAATGAAAGCCGAGAATAATCTAGCATAATACAAACTGGGGACCGTGCAGGTGGCGGGCGCGGTAATGGCTTCGGCGACTTGATGAATAGCCGAGAACGTGGTTCGGGAGCAAAATACGCCATTCTATTGGCATACCCTCTAAAATATTGCCAAAATCGACCGTTCAACATGAACTAATTCAATGTATAGATTGATTTACTCGCCTCCGATGCGGAGCGTTTACAAATGGTTTAATTTCGCTAAGAAAGATTAAGGGATCCTTCCGGGCGCGAACAACCGACCTTTTATAATCGAGCTGTTCCTATCGGCTTTCGTTTTTCTAAATTACGATTGAAATTCCTTTTGGACGTATTATTGGAAATGAATTTCGGTCAATTGTTACACACAATCAGTTTTGAAGGATTGTATAATTTGTGGCTTATTGTATAGCTCTCTATCTATCTGTCTCAGACATCAGTAAAAAGAAATGTAAAATATTAAACCAATATAAAAATGTTATACCAAAAAAATAATACGAGTAGTAATAACAAATACTGCGAATGGATGTTAAATTTAAGCATTTTAAAATTCAGATTGTGCGAGTAATGAATACAAATCGCGCAATTTTTTTTAAAGAGACGATGTTAGAACGATTTCGCACGGTAAACACTATCTTTTGAAATGCAAAGCCCACTTTCATTTAAATGGGAGCGTCAATAAGCAAAATTGCTTTTATTGGTTGCCTAAAATACAGAGATAGTGTTTAAAATATCACCAGACACTTCACAGTCCCAAAATGACGAATCGGTGAGTATTATCAAGCAATAGAATAATTAATTATTTATCGAAGACAAGCAGTTAGTCGAACTGTATTTCTTATCAACAGATATTGAATGGTTATTACCTTTACTAATTACATCTTTAAAAGAAATATAAAAGCAGCGTCACAACACTGCTACAAGGACCATAACGCATCTTCGAGATTTTTCCCCCTTTTCAGTGATATCCCAGAACCACCGAGGTCATTTGAGCCCCGCAGATTCATTTACTTTTTAATAATTATCTCCCGCCTTTCGCCGCGAACATTACGAAGCCACTGATAATAAGTTAATAATACATTTTGAATAATAAAATTATCGCGTGAATTGAACATTCATTTATTTTTTATGCACTTTATTCACCTGTTCTATTTTATAGTAGTATATATAGGAGTATTTTATAAAAGTAGTATATTAAGAACTATGGTAAGAATAACGAAAACATAAATAGACTATCGAATTTTTGTACGAATTATAGGTTTGTTAAAATACCCATTATTAAGTTGCCGAAATACGGAGGTGCATATGAATAACATATGATGGTTAGTTTAAATTTAATGATACAGTTTCAACTTTGATTACTTAAGATCTACTTTGCACGGTTCGGATGCTGTGGTAACACAGGCGATTGCATTTTTACGACTAATTACTCTGTAGCATGGAGAGTTCTGTGTAAATCGTTTAACAACACACGTTTACTGATACAAATTATCTTTTTGCCTTATTTAAAATCGAACTGATCACAAGGGCATCTTCTGTACTTTGAGAAGCGTAATTGATTAATTATATAATAATTTATGTGTCCTGGAATCACTGGCACTCTATTGATTTATATCGCCACAGTCAACACGACGCGACGGTGGCAAAAATATACCGAAAATGAAAACAAACTAAAGGTAATTTACCCAAGAACTGACCCAGTTGATTGATTCCTTCGTTACATTTATACGTAATTGAAACGATTGAATAATTATATAATTACATATCAGCGAGTACTAACAATATGAATACAGTTACAGCTATAGTTTCAGTATAAAATGTTCATATGAATACAAAAACAAATACACCGTCTGTGAAGTCATGCCCTAATTATATATAAAACAACAACACCGATATTTACAGATAGCGTTAACAGTAATAACATGAATCAGTTTATACAATCTGCTATTAATAGTAAATCTAATGCCACACTCGCCGATAGCATTACTACTCCGTACGAGAGGAGGGCTAAAACCCACGGGATTCTGGACAGTGCATCACGACCAAAACGTTACACGAGAAATTGAATCTACCAGCAAATTCCACAGATAGATCAATCATAGCTATAAATGGCATGATGTCGCATTGTAGTCGAATGTGTCGCTTATCAATCAAATTGTTAAATAAAGCTTTTTATACTAATTAACGTTAATCAGTGATAGCCTAGTGGTTCGAACGTTGGTTTCCCGAACGTGGGGGCGTGAGTTCAAATCCTGCACGCACCTCTAATTTTCAAAAAAGTTATGTGCGTATTACAAGTTAATTATCACTTGCTTCGGTGAAGGA
>DWPA01005306.1:0-11948 GCA_018251375.1 Calpodes ethlius
ATAGAGGACATACAGACAAACATTCATTTTTATATATATAGATATGAGATCTCTGCATTAGTCTTAAAAAGCGGGTAATTTTTTTTCCTTTTATGTATAAATAGAATAATTAATAAATTATATATGAGTGTATGCGCTATGTATGTGTTTAACCTGTGTTATATTCCCTCAAATCCAAATTTTCGCTCTCCTTTCCACAACAATGTACGAGTACTTTATGACTAGTTTACTGTTGAAATCTTAAGATATTCAAAAAGATGTATAGTGTATAGCGAATCCAGTTTTTCAACATTTTTTATCCTCACAGGTCCTATTGGGTTTTTGATTCTCCCTCACTTACATGCTAAGGAAATTTCATTTATATACTGAAAACGATAAGGATGAGAATGCCTGGTCGTTTTAAAGGCTGCGACGAAACGGTTATCACTTTGTATAATGCTGACGTTACGACAAACGACACTAAATGGCTCATAAAATTCACAGTAAGCCCACATTTGTGTAGTTTATTCATATTTGTGGACTTTATTCCGAAATATGGGCGTAGGTAGGGTTAACTTTTAGTGTTACCAATATAATAAACTGGTTCGGTAAAAACCTGGTTGTGTCAGTAAGGTAAAGTCAGGTTAGGTTTTATGTGATATTTTTAAAAATAGAATATCAATGCGATTTATGCGTAAAGCGTCGTAAGTTTTACGCTGACGAAAAGTGTCATTACTTAATATGGGACATGGTTACAATCCTTCAATGGCCTCCTATAGGGAACGAGTCTCTTCTTGACAGAGGCCTATAGCATACTCCAGCACGCGGGTTAGACGGGTTAACGGCCAACCCAAGTTACGAAAGTTATTACACCATCTGAAGGCCTCCGACATGGCTTAACGACTGGTATCTAACGATAGCAGCTGGCAACGACGGCTTTATTGTCCTCCGAAACATGAAAGTGCTCAAGAAATCTTTGCCACTAACATTGCTTGCCGTTGCTTAAGTCGGTCAATGACTTACAATTGACAGAAACTATCGAACTACTAGCGCTACCGGATCTATGGTAATAAATGAACTAATTCTGAAAACCAAAATTTCAAATAACTGGACGTATTTCTACTTTTGTCACAACAACTTATATGAGTTATCAATCTTTAGGCTATTATTATTATTGATATATGATATATATGATGTCTCATATAAGTTGTCGTGACAAATGTAGTAGTACGTGCAACAAATATCAAAAGATTTCCGCAAAGTAACGCCTCATACTATTAACATATATATCTTTAGATATCACATAGCAAAGAAATATAGCGTATAATATTAATTTATTATAATATTTTTTTATAGTACATGACCCTAACTCACGCCCTTCGATTTAGTCGTGACCATTCCTCATCCATTCCATTTCCATTCAGTTCTACCATTTATTTTGAACTTATTTGTTCACATGTTTGGGTCACATGTATTGTCAATATAATGAATTTTATCATTTGTTAAAATACCAGAACGAACGAACCGTAATTATACGTAAATAGACATCAGTGTTACTGATAAAACATTTATGCCTTTATAACTAGTCACAGCTATTTTCGTGTTATTTTGTGAAATGACATAATTGATGTTTTCAGCCAAATTTACTTAAAGTGATTTAAATTAACTTTCATCATGAAACTTTGTCGGACCGAAATTTCGACAAACCTTTGGGGCATTTCAATAGGAATATTTAAAGACGTTCATTCTAAGAGATAAATTAATTTATAAGAACTCAACCGCTTCCTCAGTTTATAGTCACATAATAAAATAACAACAGCTCGTATGGCCATAACTTTGCTTTTGGAATTATTCATAAAAGCACAAACTAATCTAATTTCTAATCAACTCACGCTGTGGAAATCATTATCAATGCTGAATCTTAAATAAAAAAAAAATTTACTAATTAAAAAAAAAACACGCCTTTACTTTATCTACATAAATAATTAAATACGTGCTGTTCATCATTCAGTAGTTCCCTCGTTGAGCCATTCCTAAGTGAAGTATCAGGTCATAGATGAAATATCAGGACGGCCCCGTAGCCTAGTTAGTTGGTAGTGACCCTGCCTGCGAAGCCAGGGGTCCTGTGTTCGATTCGCGGCCGGGGCAGATATTTACGTGACACATAAATATTTATTCTCGGGTCATGGGTGTTAGTGACGTGTTATTTGTGTTGCTATGCCACCCGCGACACTAGTAAATCCTACAGCGGGGGTATGAGTACGTTAGCATTTATTTATTTATAGTGGTCATAAAGATGTATTGTCATCGGAAGTTAAGCAGTGTCAAATTTCAACATCATAGGATAAGAGGAAGCTGTTCGAAATCAAAACAGTAATTGATAAAATAATATAAGTTAAATAAAAGCAATTAAGAACATATAAAACATTATTCAGTGTCGCTAATATTGTATCAAACGTTATATTCTCATACATGTAATGCACTTAACCGTAATTATAAAAGATTTACAAAACTATGGAACTAGTAAATATATTTACAAAACATGCAATCACACCTTTACAAAGGAATGGAATTATTTTTCTAATTAAACGACGTCATATTAACTGACTATAAGTTAAAAAAATAATTTATTAGTATTTTATTCAAACTGGAAGGTCAGGAAACAAGCAACAAGAAGGTTATAATTTTAAATGCTTTTATTTAACTTGCAATGTTTGTTAGTTCATTAGTATGGGTCGACTATTGCAAGTTGAATTAGGACCACTTCTTCTCATCCTACTAATCAGAATTTTCACACATTGCTTTGGTTTCGACGACAATGTATTTAATGGGCTCCAGATGAGAAAACTCCTCAATGGTGAAAAACACAGTTAAGATATTATTTTTCATACAATTTTAACAAAGCCAGTCAGTACAATTAGGTCATATTTGTGACATATATACGTATTATTATTATATATATTAATACGCTAAGGTTAAGATGTTTGCGTCCCTTTTTTTGACAAAACCTCACAGTTACTTCACATAAATTTTATATCATTTTATAGATAATTGCTTGCTCTACCATCATACACAACTAAAAAAAAGCTTTTATTTTAAACTCATTTAGTTTGAATTTTTCGTATGGGTATTGTTATTATCATTATAATATTGAAAACTAAAACAATAACATAAGTTCCATATTTGCTCATCAAATAAAAATAAAAATGATAAAATACGCCGGATTTGTTTTGATTTTCAAGTTGACTTAACAATCAAACGCAATCATTAGGATGAAAGTAAATAGAAGCCTGTCGACGTTGCTAAGCGTTAAAGGGAATATTCAAACAAGTTAGAAAAACTTTGACAAGATTGAGCAGGAAAACAGCAAATAGAAAACACAAACAAAACTAGGAGATTTAAGGACGTTTGACGTCTACAAAATATTTACATATTTATTCTGTGACAAAACAAAATTATATTTATTTATCATGAAAAATATATTTATAGCCTACATACTTACTAGGAATGATAACATGAAAGGATGTGAAAGGTCTGTAACACGGATCCAGATCCGAATACGCAATTCCTAATATTAGTACGTTGATTAGCTTTCATAAAACTATAACACTGCAAGATTGAGCACACTACACAACCCTACGAACTTTTTAATATAATCGGCTAACAGAAACATTTGAACACGTCAATCATGCCGACATAGGGGATGAACCACGTTCCTGAAGTTCTATCAAAGTTACGGGTTATTTAACCGTGTCATTATACATTCTGTTTACACTACACTTATATCTTGTATTATTTTGGATCATGTGTTAATCCAGCTCGAAATTACGTAATGTCTAGACGTAGGCAATAATTTTGCCGACATTAAAAGCGACGAATTACAAAGTTAGACTCTTATAGTATCAAAATCATTAAAATTGTTTATTTCAGTATCAAGATTAACTAAATTTAGTCCATCAAAGTTATTCATAATATCATTGTTTCCGAATGATTTCCTCGCGATGATATAACGAACGAAAATAACGTATAACTTCCAAATGAGTAATTACTTGAACATTTAAAGTTCGAGGTTAATTTAAACGTCACGGCAGTTAAACTAAGTAAACCTAAAAAGAAACCTATTCCGGCCTGAAGAGATCATAAGTACTTTTATAATTTAAACGAGATTCGCGCTTTGTTCGCCGGCTGTTTGGCAACTTGGAAGATTACTTTTGGGAATCACTGAGATGGATGAGATGAACAATCTTGTCTACTCTGATAATAAATTTACTTCAAATACAATTTAGGATAAAGCAAAATATGAGTAATGGAATTTTTGTTACTATCAACACAAAAAAGTTTCACAAAGTCTAAACGCTTATTAAAATAGATCAATGTCAACCGCATCCAAAAGTTAAACCATTTCTTACAATAGCTGAGATAAAAACACAGACAAAAAACACATAGTTTTTGTCAAATTTCTATCACGTACCGACATCACTCAGACATAGTTATATTTTATGTAAAGATACTGGTCCTAAAATTGTGCCTTATATAAAAATTTACTTATAAAATGAAAATATTAATTAATCTAAATAATCGTTTGTGACATAAATACGAACTCCTATGAAATCGCTGACTTTCTTTAATAAAAGTGAATTGTGGCACAAATACTTCTGAATTCCTCATTGAGTAAATAGAATAATTAAGTTTTGTTATAAATAACCTAGAACCTAGGTTATTGATAACCAATACACGTTCGGTACATCACTATTAAAAAAATGTAATCATTACACACAAAAAATGAGAAATTACTTTGTGGGAATCGTAAACAAACATCAATTACGTTTAATGGCCTTTAAAAATAATTATTTGTTTAATATTACAAACACTTTAGGGGACTTTTACTGGCGTACTGGGAGAAAAAAACATCTGACAAAAAATATAATTTGATTTCAAATAAAAACATCAAACAAAAAATATTTATACCTACATACTTTTTGACATTAATTTAATAAGGAAGGGATACAAAGCAGTGATAGCCTAGTGGTTTGAACGTAGATTTCCCGAACGTGGGGGCGTGAATTCGAATCCTGCACGCACCTCTAGTTTTCAAAAAGCTATGTGCGTAATACAAGTAAATTACCTATCACTTGCTTCGGTGAAGGAAAACATCGTGAGGAAATGTGCACATCTGAGAGTTTTATATAATGTTGTCAAAGATGTGTGAAGTCTGCCAATCCGCAATTATCCAGCGTGGGGCACTATGACCTGTACCCCTCACATTATGAAAGGACGCTCGAGCCCAGAAATGGGACAGTTATAGGTTGGAATGATGATGCATAACACTGTCCATACTTTACGGGAATAAATAAAAAATATATTATACTAAATAGATTTGATAGTATTTATACTAGACACGCGCTACACGCAAAATTCGACAGTAAATTAATTAGTTAAAAAGTTATTTGGCATTGACACTAATTCTTTATTTGATTTGGAGCGGCCTAGTCCCTAACTTTCTTAGCCGGGGGTGACTAGGCCAAATAAATTGCGCAAAACTAATCAGCTGGTATATCGTAGTGAAGTAGCGGGTACTGATTACATTACACTTTATACACTCCTTCTCCGTGTAAACTTTAACTAAATCAAATAGTACACTTCTACGTACGTCCATTGTTCTTAAAATAATGAACAAAGTTTTTTCTTCAGGTATAGATACGATAACAAGTTCTGTAACTGTGGTGTGGATTTCCGTTTGTCTACATTATATTACATGTTTTATTATTTCATTATCATTAATATAAGATGTATGATATTTGTAAAGCATTATCTCAAACGGGTATCGTTAACTAAATAGAAAAAGAAAAATTTTCGAGCAAAAATTTAACATACATAACATGACTTTGGAATTACTATTAATACACGAAGAAAAAACTTTGAACCACTTTTTACGACAATGACACGAAAAGGAGCACGGAACTTGGCACAGGTAATGTTTACGTGTAGAAGGTGTGAATAAAGCGAATATTTTTATATAAATTATTCATAAGAAGCATATAAAATTGAAATAAAAAAACATTAATGGTAAAAGTCAAACTGAAAAGCGATTAAAATATTAAGTTCTGTGAATGTAAAGTAATCCTTTGACACTCTGAATTACGGTTCAATTTCGAACTCAGGGCGGGTTTCTAGGTATAATATTGAATAAAATCCAAGCTACTTTATCAGACATCAACCTATAAACTGAATAATATTTCGTATTCAATAAGTGTACGAGTAGGTACTTATTTCCAGTACCGGCGCCAGGGAGTCGTTGGCGGTGATCAATAAAAGAAGCCAATGACAATCAACTTGTTGACTAACACCATGTATATTTCTGACGAGTGACTAATTGACTTGCTACAACAACAATGACTGTTAATAAGCTAAAGTGATATAAATACCATATGATCTAAAAATTTAATTATCACAAACATGCTATTTTTGAGAATATTGAGTTTTTATCGGTAGATACACAATAATAAAAACATAGCTACCCACATTTTAGTTGAAATGCGTAAATCTTACTGTTGTTTATTTGAAACAATAATAATAAAAATCTACAGAGTTTCTCTTCATTTCCGTATTGTATACACTTGATAGAAATTTCCAAAAGGGACAAGGAAACAATATGAGACTCTTTAAAAACTATAAATTATTAAACTATAATATTCGTTATTAAGTAATGTAACATAATAAATTCTTAACTTTCCAAAAACAAATGTAAGTAGGTGGTAACTCGGACAAGTCTTAACTTTTCTCTATTTAGTTGTTAAAATAGCGGCGCATAGATAGGTACCTCATAATCTCCAGAGCGGTCCAACTTCAACAAGTTTGGAATCTTCTTACCGTAGTTACTGTACTTGCACTCATGTTTTCCGAGGATTTCTGACTGTAAAATCCGTTAAAACGATTCTCTTCCTTCTTACTTCGCTAGATAGTCGAGTAGAAAACATTTTCACACTTGGAGTTAAATCGTAGCACTATGACGAATAATTGAGGTATTTTTTCTTCTTGTTTCGTTCATAAATAGCCATTTTTTCATTGAACAACATGGCATATCATGTTTGTATTGTGTACAAGAGAAACTTTCTTGTGTGCGTGAGATTGGCATAAATCTTAACTTGCGGTAATACTTAAATATTAACGCTATCTTAGATCTAAAGGCATTATTAAATTGTTGAACGAAACAACTTCGCACGATATTATATATATTTTTTTATTATTATTATATATTTTTACTCATTTCATGAGTTTACTTCACTATTCTACTTGCTTTAGGAGGTTCATTCAATGCACAACTTGGCGCAAGTGGCTATTAATGAAGCATAAGGATTTATAGTAGATTTACTACTAAAATTGTTGTAACTGGCTGATAGTATTAAGAAGTGTTTTAAAACATTTTATAACTTGAATGCATACAATTAAAAAGCTGTGTCGTTATTATCCCATGAAAAAACGGCCATTAATAGGCAAAGAACTGTAGACGTTTTTGATTCGTGGATTCTTAAACGAGGATTCTTCTAAGGGCAGTTTTAACCGTAAACTGTGTTCCTATATCGTTATAAAGATGATATAAGCGGCATAAAAATCTCCCCCTAACTCCACACTGTACCTGCTTGATTGAAAAACCGTACCTTAAAGAATAAATTGAGAAAAATAAATGTCAAAAGATTACCATATATGTACGTGATAATTTCTCAATCAATTTCAAACGACTTAACTGACGTCAGCAACACGAATACAATCATTAATGTCCTTTACACTGAGAACTTTTCATAAACAGTAAAATACCTATACAAACAAAGAACGCAATGAAATAAATAATTTCCTAAGCCCTCACTCAAAATTCGAGCACCAAAACAATTCAGTGCCATCATTAGATACACAAGATGCCGTAGCAGGACCAATTGGCCTTAAATTAGAAGCCGGCCATCAACTTGCGAAGCTATTTTCCCCAATAAATATTAATAGGTCGCCAATACGGACGCTTTTGTCGAGAGCCTCCAGATATTTCAATGTCGAAGTTGAAGAGTTATTAGTTTATTGTAAGGGACATAACTCTTAAACAAAACACCGCCTCTGTATTTATTAAGGACGGATTTAAATATACTACGAATTAAACAATCTATTAGGAACTAACTAATTACACAATGTAATACTATTTATACTGCAGTTTATTATTGTGACCGTTATTGAAAATAATTTAAATCTTTACATATAAATAAAATTGGAGTGTCTGTTTGTAATATTAAAATAACCGCTTTTTACTAAATAACATTTTTAAATTTTTTGTCTGTCTTACTTTTTATTCTGCCTAATCTCAGAAATGATTGGACCGATTTTCACGGGACTTTTACTAGCAGGTAGCTGATGTAATAAGGAGTAATTTAGGCCACTAAAACAAAATAAAGTAAAACACTATTGTTTAATTCCACGCGGACGTTCCAGGCGTCCCAGGCGGACGTATTCGCGAGCACAGGTTGTGTATAATAAAACAGCTATACCGGTTAAAGTACATGGTGTTTAGTCCAAATATAAATATAATCCTACCTTTTTTGCATTCCTCAATATCTTCGTCAGAGTTGTCGCCGCAGTCGTTGTCCCCTTCACACACCCATGAGAAGGGTACGCAATTCCCGTTGGCACACTGGAACTGCTTCAAGGAACATACTTCTGAAACAAATATTTAATAAATTAATACAAGGTATCATTACCTAGTATTGTGGATTGAAAAAGTTATCGCAAAAGTTAATAATTATACACTTCATATTGGATTTTTAATGAAGATTTGCATTTTATGATGCACAAGACAGTTTAAGTAGGCGGTGATTATGGTGTAGCAAACAACCTATAGTTTTAATAGGCTAACCTATAATTTAATTTATTGTCTGTCACATCGTCGAACTACTCATTCATTCACACTGATTTTATTACTCACACGAGGAGAAATGATAATTAATTGTAAATAAATACCATCATTATATTACTGACTCAAAGTCATACCAAATTCATCAATTCACGGTGACCCTACGTGTTTAATGCAGATTCTCAATCTAAGTAATTCGATTATGATTAAAACATTGCAGAAACCACCTAAATAAAGTTATTAATTCCTATTAATTTTGTGTAAGTTCTAGTATAGTTATCAACATCTTATGCCTAAACTCGCTACTATATAATATAATATAGATAAAGATAATGCTGAATAGATGTTAGTGTTAGCAACGTGCGTAATGAACTGAAAAATATTGACGTATAGCTTTGATCAGAAATCTTAGACTGGTATAAAAATATCTTTAGTCGCGAACATAAGACTGAAAGTCCGATATTATTTAAATAAGATATTAGTTTATAGATATTCGCAAAACCTTAAGTATTCCAAAAAAATACTATGACAAACAAAGGTTGTAATCCTAATCCTCCGATAATAAATCCGATGTAATAAAAGTATTATCTACATCGGATTAGTCAATTCATGACTAATATCCCACCTGACCAATGGAGATGAAGTCTAGGATGTTGAGCGCACTAGCTCACAAAAAGCCTATTCACTCTCCTCTTGAAAATTTCCACGTTATACACAGGTGGAAACACCGACGCAGACAATATATTCCATTCCTTCGCAGTACGCATGTAATATATTGGTAGAAAAGCTCGTTGTAAGTGCCTAATTTGCTAATGATGAGGTAATATTTGATTTTAATCTATTTTTGATCAACTTTTTAATTAACAAGTACTGTAATAACAAACACTATATATGCTAAAGGTATCACATACGAATATCTTGGGTTACATCATCCCATTTCCATATAATCCATCTATTAGCCTGAGATCCGACTCCTAACCAAAGCTCAAATGAAAATTAATCTTGTTGTTGGTATATCTATTTTTTGGTTAGCTCTTGCATCTAACACAATTGGAATATAAGATTATCAAATCAAATTAGTTACAATATTACAATATAGTTATTACAATATAGTTACAATATAGTTATTACAATAGTATAACATTTAACATCACTGTACATAGGATTAATGTTAAAATCTGACGTCATTATAACTTATAATATTCATATATCACGAAGGAAATTAAATGAAATTATGTTTTTACAATATATGTTAGCTTGTTTTTATTTTATACGCACTATTCTTATTAAGAACTTAAAACGAACTTTTTATAAATGGTATAGCCATCCGTAATAGTAGAAAATGAATAATTTATCGCTTGCATTTTTTGCTTCTGCAAAGCGAACCTAAATTTTCAAGAAACATATGTGCTGTTACGGATCTTCGCTAGCGACTTCTCTCCCGTACCTTTAGATATTGCTGCAGTTTTTTTCTCTCTATCCCTAACCCTATAACTCCCTATCCTAAGGGACTATCACTAAACATAGTTTTCAGTAATTATTGTACAAAACTTAAATGCTAAATATGAAGTTTCTACTTAGTTACGTAAAAGGTAACATAGAGACAATATAAATTCCTATTGATTCCCCATCCTCAATATAGAACTAGCTATTATACATATACCACATGTAGATAATGTTCACTCGAACATCTTGAATAACTATCCAAACAAATCCATTCATAAGATTTTTGTATAAATCATAACGAGGGATACAATAAGAGATATGGAGAATCTTGGCAATACTCATATAATAGGGATGAATAAAGTGAAGCGTGCTATGATCCAAAACAGTTATTTGTGAGTCCATTATGTAATTAACAATAGATATCCGAGCGTTCGATAAAATTATATTTTTTTTTTGTACTGAAACCTGGCAAGTAATCTTATAGTTAGAAGAAAGATTATTTTCTGTTTGTGTAACAGATGATTGAACAAAATTTACATCCTATAGTTACATTTATATGAGTGTGGTAGAAATTTGACCATACTTATTATTGAAAATAAGAAAAATTCGTGAATGAAAAAATAAACCTTTTTTTTTCTACTTTAATTTTACCATACACTTTTCTATGTACCTTTTAAAACATAGAGGTGTCCACTTTTTGTATGGACGTTTTAACCCCCAATGAGTTGCATGGATGTAAAACTTAAATAATTATGGAAGTAAAAATGGAAAATTAAATTCATAAAAATAAACCTCTTCATAAACTTACTCATAAATAATACAAATAAGTTTATATATTATAAGATAACGCCATACATATCAGAAGTGGACACTGACATGATGTATTTCAATTACATTAGGTAACACGATTTATGAGATTAGAATCCCTTAATTTACTCGGACCTTATCTGAAATCCGTTTATCTGACACTCTCAGGCGTCATGGCTGTCGTGTTGAGACGACAATCGGAACTATCTGCGAAATTTAATGAACTGTACACAGTATCAAGGGGGAATCCGCACACTTGTTTACCATTATTATAATAAATACGATTGATTGATGGGTGAACAGAAAACATGAATGATAGGTACACACTCTACGTACTTGTTAAATATTTTACAGTAAAGTTTGTTGTAATTTTACCAATAACATGGAGTTATTACATTTATCACCTTTAAAACATAATCGAGTTATTTCTCGTATATCTGAAACGGATATGAAAGCAATCAATGTATTTGAGAAGAATAGCATCTGCTAAATCTAAGAAAAGAAGAAGAAGAAGAAGAAGCTCATCTGAGAAAGGAAAATCCTGTAAAGATAAACTAAAGAATTAAAGGCGAACATAGGGGAAAGTCGTTCCATTCACACTACGACTCTGACAAAGTGGAGGTAATGAGTGTCCCCTATATACAATCGTAGATAGTAGCATTACTAGTAATTCAAAAGCTTCAAATTGACCATAGGATCTTTAACCGTTGTCACTATATTATATTGAATACAGAATATTCATTCGATTAGCTTTTTTTTTTTTTTTTTTTATATACAATAAGTCAGTGCTTGACTACTATCCCACCTGATGGTAAGTGGCGATGTA
>DWPA01005307.1:0-11948 GCA_018251375.1 Calpodes ethlius
TGGTATGGAGATAGTTAAGAAGATCGAGTACCATAAGTTACTTTTCACCGCCAAAAAACTTTTCATTTCTGTGAACAGGTTCATTAAGATGTATATTTCAACCAAATTACAGGAAGTGTTTAAGAAAAAATGCCTGGCAACAAATGATAGAGAGCAGATGACAACTTTTTTATTGCTGTTCTTTTCTTACACGCGTGTGAAACTGCAAGCAACATCTAGCATATTATAAAACCCTATATCTTAAAAAAAACAGCTTTACAGAAAACTTTTAAGTACCCTGTTAATATTAGCGCTAATACTCTTACAACTCGCTTCAAGAGAAGAAGGTTATCAATTCAACACACTCTTCTTTTTATAATTTAAAAATAATGAATACCTTATATTGCTGTTTTTTTAAGTAGTTTTGAAGAATGATAAATGGCTAAAGATAGCGGATATGTTACGACTACTTTTGGCAATAATTACATTTTGATATCGAAAAACAATCTGTTACGTTTCTTATATCGATTAATCCGGACGACCTACGACAATAATACCCGTTAATCTTGCTTCGAGTGTGACCTCGATGTGAATGAATCGCAGTGTGATATTTTATTTGTTGTTGTTAATTTTTCATTCATTTGTGTATTTTTTATCCTTGTTACTTTGGATCGAAACGATCGAAATGAAAGAAAAAGCAATTTACTTTGAAAATAAATACTTTATGATTATCAAACTTAACTAAAAACACAGACACCAAATCATGCAGACATTAGTAATAAACATTTTGGTAACTACAGAAGTCATTAATTACGATGCCCTATGGAAACGTATAAATTAATAAATTTTAAACCCAAGGTTTTGCGTAATGAGTGTTGTTTAATTAAAATTTTAATTCGCAGAAGGAAACTTATTGTAAATTATTAATCCAGACAGAAGTAAACTCAATATAAACTTTAACTGCATCTCGTAGTCAAAGCAAAACATTAATCTCTTTACGAACCCTGCTTTAATGGACAGCTAATATAAAATCATAATAATAAGTAATAAAATTATAGTAAATGTATTATCAATTTTGTTCCATTGGCTATACGTAATAATATATAATGAATCGATTGCTTTTACTGTTCCCGTGTTCCTCGTGCGGTGGCTTACGTTTCGCGTGGCGAATGCACGAGACGTCATACTGCGCATAATTGGCAAAGCTCAAGGCGGAAGCTCAAAACGTGTTCTGTGATATCCGAGAGGAAATAAACCACGGCTGTTTGTTTAATGATGACTTCTGATTGACTTAACACGTTAATTACCGTGTTATTGTTATTTTATTGCGTAATTGTATTCGACAGTACAATTATATAAGTGACGTGGAGTGTTGTTTTTTATTAATTAAGTAATTATTTTATAAGGAGGTACCATATGTATGAGATTGGTCATCAATAAAGCAAAGCTATTGAAGTATAAACCATATTTTGAATGGCGTTCGATGAATTCTACGCCATGACCCTGATAGCGGATAAGATATTCAGAATTTGGTGGAAGGTCTTGATTGATCGTTGAAGATTGGTCGGGTGATGAAATAAAAACAATCACTGTACCAAGTTGTGTACGAATAGGGGTGACATCATATCTGCCGTTCTGATATGTTAAATGGTTATTTATTTATCGATGTAGAGGCTCGAACAATTTTGACAATTAATCATTTTGTTTTTGGAAATGTAACAAGCCTGATAAAATAAAAAAAAATACGAAAGTGTGTTTGTTCGTCCTTCTTTCACGGCTCAACGAAGTGTCGCTATAGAATAATTTTTGGTTTGGAGATAGTTGGGACGAGTACTATCAGCTACTTTTAACTGCGAATTATCACCTCATCTCTGTGGAAAGGCACAACGATGTATATTTTAGGCAAATTCAAGTAAGTGTGTAACAACAAAACGTTGCCTAGCAATCAGTGATAGAAAAGAATTAACAACTTTTATTAGTGTTCTTTTCTCACACGTGTAGCTGCGAGCAGTATCTATTTGTAAATAACTTATTAAAGTATTTTAATAAGTTATTTCAAATCGCTTTATACCAATTGGTAATAACACTAGTATCTCAGTCCGCATTAAGTTCCCATTAGCAGATGCAACGTACAGAGATAATATTTCGACACACGTTGCCCAAATCTCGTCATTATGAACACGATATTTCTTATTGTGATGATAACTCAAATATTTTATTAGCTTTGACGAGATATTAGAAACTAAAGTACTTTTCAGCGGTCGTTGTGTTTAATAAGCTTTAGATTCTTCACGCACGTAGTTTTTATATCCACATCTTTCATGTAGAAGGTTATTAGATTTCGAAAGTGAGAATTATGTATACTTAAAGAAAAAAATAATGTACACGATTTTTTGTTATTATTCACTCAATTATTTTGAGTTCTGTAACTAAAAGGTTAAACTTGACAAGTGCGTGTCAGGTCACACGCTTTATACGATAACACAATAGAGAGATGACCGACCACTACCCTATAACATACAAATCCTAAGTAATAGCAATAGATTACCTTCAAAATTGATCATATATACTACTTTCGTGAATTTTTAATTAAGCTGGTAAACCACTTGACTTTTGATTCTAACCAAACTCACCACTACTTACAACTTACTACTTAAGTTAAACCTTACTATTTCATAAAAAGATTACCAAATATGAAAATGGTCTTCGCTAATCCATAAATAATTTGTAAACACTATTCAATGTCTCCCTATACTACGGTGTATACGAGACAGAAAACATTCATACGACGTTTATAAGCAGTAACCCGAAAAAAATATATTTTATAGATCTTATTCAACCACTTCGTAATCGTAATAAATATGTATACTCATACTAAACATAATATTAAGGGTCTCTGCTCATGCTGCGGACAGACGAACTGACGGATATGATGAGAGTAATAAGGTTCTTTTTTACTACGGACCCTGAAACAAGGGCTTTCATCTATCCGTCAAAACCATCAATTATGGTATTGCAGTATAAAGTTTTACCGACGCTAAAAACATTTAAAACATTCACATAGCGCTATTAAATGAATGATAATAATATTTTAGTAGCACTAAACTTTACGGTCCGATAAGTGACGATGAAGGGCCGGACCTTAGGTCCTTCGGCATTTGCAGCGTCAAATCAATATATTATTAATATGTACACACACTAGGCAAAGTAATTCAGTTCAATGCGTAAAGAGCTAATAATGTTATCCGATTGAATGGAGCAACGACCTTGAAGCTATGCAGTAAAACGTATAAAGATGCACATTCACTTTTACTCATTCATTCACGACACCGCGGCATTTGAAGTGATTTCAATTTATTTACGTAGAAGTAGATCGTATAATTCGTAGCTTGTAGGCGGGTTAAAACTCGTTACTCATAAGTAAAGTTTATAAACAGAGTTCCAAGCTCAATACTCAATAATTTTGGTGTAACTCTTATAAGTACTGAATCAAGTTATGGTTATTCATGTTACTGTGTTTATTTATTTACTAAACACCAACATGATGAACACTATATCTAGGACGTCTTTACAGGCGTACTATGTATGTATTTCACTTAATCTTATTATATTTATAGGTATGAACTGCATTCATGCATGAGCGGGTATCACAGTTAATTAAACCACATTAATTAAATCAATCTAAAACAGTTTAATTACATTATTATTGAGTCATTGCTAGGGTTCGAAATTATTCTTACAGATGCATAATATCCTGTGTTAATATAGTATACAACATCATTAATGTTGTTGTTTTCTAGGTAATGGTCATTGACTTCTGTTCTTGTGTTGACGGATTGTCACCCGTCGAAGGCGAGGAAAAAAAGGATTATAATTTCTCTTAAAGTACATATCATTCGATAAATGTAGTTTCATTAATCGAGTTTTATTTTTTATACTTATGTTACTTATATTTTGTTTGATTTAAACTTGTAATTATTTTCAACCTTAATTTATATTTTTTAGGGATTCGTATAACAGACGTGGTAGCAATGACATCTGCGACAAATTTTGAATAGACTTGTAGGAACAACTGTAGGTAGTGATTCCTGTGAGTATAAGGTTTTAATAAGAATTACAATTTGTTGTTATTCGTTAGTAAGAGGACTTTGGGCGTTAGGACTGTTAGTGTAGATAAGCCTTGTAGTAAGTGTTGTTTATCGTCCAGTTACTAATTGCTAGTAATTTGTCCCAGACGAAGTTGGGAGGAAATTTCTATTTATACCGCTCTCGGGGTCACATTTAATTACACTGTTTTATTAACCTTATAGCCTAATGCAAATTTAATGTGAAAGTCTTACGTTCTTCAGTTCCCAGTTAGGCAAGTCACAGCCACTTATAAGGAATTTATCGCTGTCTTTGAACCGGCAATGAATCAGTGGCGACTTGTGGTGTTCGACCATATACGATGGTAACTACCGTCGAGTGTGTTTACTCTGCTAGCTATTACATATGAACGGTAGAGCTCTCCACTCTATTCATCCCCGTACAAACGCGAGATCTTCTTAACTAGTTATTCTGTATAAAATTTCCTCACAACGAATAGTAGATTCTAATAATTACATAAATCTGACTCCGAGAGCGCCGGTGGAGATGTCTCAGCGAAGATACCGCTCGCACTGCCAGTTGCAGGAAGTGTTGCATAATTGCATGCGGTCATTTGGAGTCGAGGTTATTTAAAATCCATTAGATGCAGATATCGTCTTGGGCCACTGTAACATCTGTTTGGAATTCTACTTCTACTTGTATTCAATTTGCCACTTACTTATGTTATGTACATTTGTACAACCCTATTCGACGCAATATCAATTAAAATATTTCAGCTCTTCTCGTGGGAGTCGCAGCGTCTACCCAATAGTGTCTCAATGGTTCCATTAAAAGTTCTAATATCTACTACTCTCACTAATAGTATTAATCTCTTTTTATAACCGAAGACGCTTACAGTATACTTTCCCAAGTTGTTGTAAGACGGATAGGTTCAAGAGTTCAGAGCACTCATACGCACCCTACTTTATACGCACTTCATAGTAATGGGACACACTCAATGAATCCTTCTGTTGAAGAATCCCGTTGGATTTTCCTGGTAATTCATTTAATGTGATTATAAAGTTGATATACCCAGTTTTAAATAGCTTACACGTTGATTGCAAAATATCTTCTTCCTTGTAAACAATTTTATACAAGTACAAAATGTGGTCCGAATTGAATCCTGCACGTATCTCTTATTATTATCACTCTTTGTTTAAAAATAAAAGTGATTAATAATTAGGTATATCGAATTAAACAAATTTTATCACTTTCGTTTCTTATCTTTTCGTTTAAGTTACCTACCAAACTACACGTCGTGTTCTTTCTTTCTTTTTTATTCTCTTTAGTCGCCGGCGTCGCGTCGTAAAGTTTTTGATGTTGATGGTGGCGTTGATGTCATTGAACACCTTGTTTAATGGATTGTTGGTACATAAAAAATACTATTTATTTGAGGGGTAAATAATTATCTATTTTCTCTTAATCTTATGATGATGAAGCCAACCAGCCCATCTATAAATCAAAAATATTTTAACTATTGCGAAGATTTATTTAACGCAAAGTATTTCATTAGAGGCTGTGGTGTGTTACAAATGTGATTAATTTAATGAACCTGGAGTCTCAGTGAATGGTTAAGGGCATTATTGAATGGTAGACGATCACGTGAATTAAGTAATTCTTAACGCTGTTGGTACCTGAGGGAGTGGTCATCACGCCGTTTACTTAAACTAAGCAGATTAAAGCATTTATTAGAATAAAATTAAGCTTTTTAGTTAATGTCCTAAAAAGGTCTGAAACTATTACTTAGTGATGATTTCACTAACTTTCAATAGGATTTCTCCTAAGAAAAATAATAATATCGTGTCATGATTAAACAGTAGGAACAAAAGAAATCCAATAAGTAATAATTATATAATACTAGATGCTCCCCGCGGCTTCACGCGCGTGCGAAAAAAGAACAGCAATAAAATGTTGTTGATTGCTTTATATCAACGATTGCTACGCAACGCTTTGTTGTTAAACACTTTCTTTACTTTGACTGAAATATATATCGTAATGGATCTTCCCAAAGAAATGAGATGTTTTTAGCGGTCAATGTTACCCATTGGTACTCTTGATATTACCAAGAATTTCCACACCAAAAATCATAACATACCGATGCTCTGTTGTGCTGTCAAAGGACAAACAAACAAACATTAGCATTTATAATATTAGTATGGCTATTGGATGAGAATAAATTGAAACATACAATTTAATTAAGACAAACAACATGAATATTATAAATCGTTTAATTTTTTTGGCGTCACCTTAATGCTGTACAAACACAAGAAATGGCACAAGAAGCGGCATTTATTTATTAAGTCGATGACATTACTGTAACGTTATTAAAACGATTTATAAATGGCATTTAGTGCAATATTCTATTTACATAGTAATGTCGGCTAACAATTTAACTATGGCAAAACATTTGTGTACAGCCACTCGGCGGGAACGATGTTGCAGCGTTCGTTTAGTTAATACTAATTTACATGTTTAAAAATAATATTTAGGTCAGATTTGTCGTTTAAAGCGGATTTATATTTGTACAAGTAACCCGTTCAAAATATTCATGATGCAACAAAACAAAAAGATTTCTTGACTTTTGTTTATCTAGATCAATGCAACTGTTCTTTTAATCAAGTCCTTTTGGAGTATTTTAACTATATACAAATGAGTTGTTTAATAGTATTCAAGGTGCCCAGAGTTAGTTCGATAATGAAGCCATTAAAATACAATTTAATTTACTTTTTGATAGTAAACAGGATGTGTCTATATGATTATGTAACAATACCTATCGCATTATTAAATGTTACTTTCTAAACATTTAGGATAACGTATGGAAATGAAGAGGCCCGGAAGGCGTTAATTAATAAATATATCGACTAGAAATTCGAAACAAGATTAGATAAAAAATAAAGATAAGATAAAACGTAAAGTAATTACCTTAAATTCAAAACGTATGCAAACAAATTTATACACGATATATTATCATAAACTATTAAAGATAAAAAAAAACAAAATGTACTTAATAAGCATCAATTGTATGCTTAGTTACATTTAAATATGAATAATTTTTAGTTCTGAAAACAAAACTTCTATCAATGTTTATCAAGCAAAGCTTTGTTGGTAAACACTCTTTAATTTGACTGAAATATACATCGTAATGGATTTTCCTACAAGAATGAAATATTGTTTTGCAGTATAATATTGCCTATTACTCGTCGTCCTCTCAACTATCTCGAAACCAAAAATCACATCATAGCAACGCCCCCTTATACCGAGAAAGAAAGATAAAGATACAAACACACTTTCATATTTATAATATACGTATGTATATCGTCTACAGATCGAATTTATATAGTCCAATCACTAATAGATGCATCGATAATTAAAGATAAAAATACATAGATACGTATCAGCGGCGTCTAGTGAGGTCAGACGTACACGATATTTATTGGTTGCTCCATTTACTCGTTATCCAAATCCGCCACATCCGCGGCGCGCTCCGCCACGGAGAACGTAGTGAATGCACTTCGATACGAAAGGACGATGCTCGGACGATAGGGTAGCTTTAAATAGAGAACATTGTATGTAGATAAAATGATTATAGGGGAATATTGAGGTTGATAGCGCTTTTCAAACTAGGGGTGGTCTATGTCCAGCAGTGGAAGGTCCTCACAAAGGCTGATGGATGGATATATAGATAGATAGATAGCACTTGACCAATATTCTCAAAAAGGGCAAGCAAGTTCCCGAGTTGATGGATAATATACTATTATCTTTTTTATGTAAAAAACGGGCAGGTTCCCGAATTGACGAATAATTTATCACTTTTATTTAAAATTTAAAATTCTAAATATGTTCGTTTGAGTCACCGTTCATAGCTTTTGTGATAATATATTAGAATTAGGAGTATAAATGGTTATGATTGGTTGATTATAGAACTGTTATACAGTTTGGCCGGGACCGTACCACTACCACATCTATTTCTATCACGTATGTTTTTGCACTTGTGTTTTGGTCTGATAGGTGCTTGGTTGTTTGTTACATTAACGTACAACAACCAAGCAAGGTACAATGTAGGGTAGCAACGGATATGTCACCAACTTCGAGTGGGATAAAATACTAATAATTACTAATAAGGCGAGTACTAATATTTACAATCAGTACTAATCGATACATTTTTATTCATTCCGTTGTCTTTAAGTTATCAAAATACTAACCAAGCTTCCACCTTTCCCTTTGTCACTGTTTTGAGAAGGCATTTTATTATTGAAGTGGAGAAACGTAATAAAATACTGGTGTCACAGCTCTGTATCAACGGGCTACTCTGTGGTCAGTCTGCAGTATATACTGTTGAGGAAGGTCAGGGCAAAGCGTGACCCACTTAAGGCGGCGGTCATGCGTCTTCAGTTAATGCGAACTCGCTCCCACCGAGGGGAGAGGAGACAGGCCAGTACTGATGAAATGATCTTTATACGTGATCGATCAACAAATTTATTCCTCACCTTTCAAACGCTTATAGACACCAATTAATTACATAATGATCCTAATGTCTTTAATATAGAGTTGGAAATGGCTTGTTATTGACTTATGCTAATTATGTGCGCGTTGATTATACAACTTATAAAAGTTTTGATAAGTAAACTTCTTGATAAGCAATAGTTAGCAGATAGCCATTCAGTTTCTAGAATGAAAAATAATATATATTGTTTTATAACGTTGCAATGATAAGGTACAACATTACGACGCTAAGATAACAATAAATCGAGTTTAAATCACGTAACTCAAATAGCAGTTTAAAGCTTAAAATTTGTCAAACGGTTTTCTTAGCAGACGAATAGTTTGAAAAACCCACAGACTAAAAAAATGCCTACTTTATGTGGAGTGGATTTCTTTCTACAATTTTCTCGGCTAGTTCAATACACAGGGCTAGTGTCGAATTACAGCTTTTTTTCAGCATGCCTGAGCTAATAGTGTTCAGTTATGCTATTAGCGATTCGTGTTATAAGTTAAGCATACTAATCTCAAGTAACACGTCGACGTACACCGCCAAACCAAGCAGTGTTGCCGTAGTACCAGCGCGGCGGACAACGGATTAACCTCAAGTAATCCTTTCGTTTTTAGCTTTGGATTAACCGTATACAGCTGATATAGGTCAAGGGCTCATGGAAAGTGAAGCCTTATGAACTTAACTTTTACACTTGTGGACAGGTTGATTACGTCACAGTATTAAAGACTGCGTCGAGTTTTGAACACTTTCTAACTATCTTATCTCTTATTTATCTATCTATTCAGCTTTTGATATAAATACCGGGAAACCACTGGACTAAGAGGACCGACGACTGCTAGAAATAGCCTCAGTTAGGGGAATGTTATGTCCAGCAGAGGACTTTAAAGGCTGATAGATAAGCCTAAGTTCTCAAGATGTCCGTAATGATAAATCTGCTTAGAGGATACATTAACCTTTTCATCACACTACTCACCGCCGTAAACCTTTCGGTTGCAAGTACTAACAAAAGTTGCATCAACACTAGTAACCAGTTTCATGTAACGAGAGCATTCTGTGTGAACTTGACTTAAAAACTAAACGATTATGGCCGCCACTTGCGAGTATGTTGCCGATGGAATGGAGATTGGGCTTTCGTGTTTATTATTATTAAATTAAAGACATTGTTGTAACATACATCAATTTTATATTTGATTACACTGACGCCTAGTGATTTTGCTTGCCGTTGGGATCCTTCATTCGATTGCTAGCCGAAACTATACAGGCAATTATTGTCTACTGCTAGGTCTGGGCTCCTCTGAGTGTGGGAGGTATCAGCCAGTAGTGGTGGATTCACCATGCTATCCAAGTGTGTATTGACAGAGTTTACACACCTTTGAGAACGTTATGGTGAACGCAGGAATCGCGATGTTTTCCCTCTCTGATACTTACATATCCCAATACAAAAGCAGGAATCTGGCGCTATAGCTCCGTCCAATGTCTAACAGGATGCGCCATAAGTAAGCATAGTTCAAACGAGGGCTTGGACTCGACATCGACTCGTAGAGCTCGTCAGTCCTCGCGACTTAGGCGAGTATCATTAAATATCAGTGAACAGTTTGCAAACTATTGATGATCAGGCTTCTATGAATTAATACCTAACTTCCCCTTTAGCCTGCTATTACTTAATGACCATAAATATCCTCGTAATTTACAACCAATTTACAATAACATTTGAAGCACCACTCGGTCGTTAATGGACATTTAGCCTTAGCTTAAAATATCACATTGATTTATAAAGGTTTATACTTTTAAAGCCTTCGCGGCCCTGACTTTTATACGCTTCATTTGAGATGCGTGTTGAGCGCCTTATTACGGCCGTCGTGTGGACTTAACGTTTAAAACTACTTGAGTCATTTGACACCTTTACATGCTGGAGTGGTTCCAAGTTCCACGTTCCGTGGCCGCACCCCATACTTACCTAACAAAAAAGAGGGGTTGCAAAATATTATGAAAGGTTTGGTATGTTTCTTGCAGCCTCTACCGTTACTTTATATATAATCCTTGCCTTAATCCACCAATTATAATCAAGTTTTGCAGGTTTAAATTAAGTTGTTTTCCTGTTTAGCTTCTGAAGCTACTGTATCTAATTACAGCATATTTAAAGTTCAATCTGATATCACAGCATAATTCTGAAAATCTACCAATTACCGGGTAAAAAATTACCACAACCTTGTTAAAATTCAACTGCAAAGTTTCAAATATAATAATAACTCATGCAATTTTAGCAAAGTAAAGATGTAGCAATTTTATTTAATCTTTCATTTCGATTTGCATACAACATGTTTAATAAAATGCGTAATATTGTCTCCTGTCTCAAGTTGCAGTGCACACGCGGACGACGCAACTTTTCTTTAAATAATGGTGTTTCTGGTCAATTACGTTGCGATGTCTGCGTCAATGCATCAATATGACTTGCATGCCCTTTAGGTAAGAGTTGCGAAGGATTCGGGCTTCCTGGCGTCTGCAACTTCTGAGCAGTTATTATTTATGAGTGTCTAACAAGCCGTTTCGCGCCTCCGTTGTACACGAAACGAAGATGTCTACTTATATTATAGAGTAAAATGAATGTTTTATACTTACTGTTGATAATTTACATAAAAGTACATAATTATATACAATTTCCAGCGGTGCTTGAATCAAAAATTCTTTCGTACGTTCATGTTTTTCGGAGATTAAAACCTATTTCATATTTTTAAATATTTACGTGCAAAAACATATGTAAACAATTATTTTGATATTATTTATAAAGGCTGAAAATGATTGCATAAAATATTATTATATCATTGGAACATTAAAATAAATTAATGTGTATATTAGGTACTAAATAAGTAAATAAATAATTCATATAATAATAGTAATTATATTATTTCGTTGTAAGTAATTTTGACGCAATCGTCGGAAATATGCTCACAAATAAATAATTAAACAACCTCTCGGGCATGTAGGAGAACGCAGTAAATTTAATTTTGATGACGAGACAAACGACTTCTATGGAATACACGTAAATACTTTAAATTGTACCTAGAACATGTTTTGCGCTAAAGTATTTTTATTGTACATAATATGGTATGGTAATTGCTGTAATCTTTACAAAATTGTAATGTGCGTGAAACAAGTTTTACTTCACATTAAAGTTACTTATTGCGATGTGCGTAGATTGAAATTTTAATGTTTACGACATTCCACACGTGTGTTGCACAACGCATGTCTAGTTATCTATTTTATACTTAATTCAATTATTTAACGTATTTTGTTGGTCTATGGACTGTACATTTTTTTTTAAACACTTACACACTCATATCCCCGCAGTAGG
>DWPA01005308.1:0-11948 GCA_018251375.1 Calpodes ethlius
TTGAGTGCACTAACTTATAAAAAGTCTATTCTCCCTCCTCTTGAAAACTCCCACATTATACACAGATGGAATTCCGCTCACAAACACTATGGTGAAATCAAACGCTGGTTTTGCACCAGACAAATGCGACGAAGCGAGATGTGAAACAAATTAATCCAACAATAGAAAAAAAAAAAATTGTAAAAAATAAATTGCTTAAATATTGCGCAACATAATTTCCCAATTTCCGCTCTTCAATCCTACAACTCGACATTTGACGAATATCCACCCTAACTTAGTAAAGATCCGGGTGGTCTGAACGTAGCTATTGACGTCGTCTTTCATTATGTGCGCTGCTAAACAGTTTCACAGCTTGTTGCGTCAGTTTTCCGTTTAGTTATGACGTAGAGTCTGCAAGAGAAGCAAGAGTACATAGAGTAATGTACTTATATAGATTTTCACTAAGTTTCTCTCACCAAATTACACATATATCTATAGCCAAGTCATTCATTACGTGAGTTCGCAGAGTATTCTAAATATTATACATTTTGACACTAACTACGTTCTCGTTCTTGGCTATTCAATATTGTTGTATAAGTAATTGCTTCAGCTCAAGTAATTACTTAAACTTGACTATATATACTATAGATACAAGTCTCAGACATAATTGCAACTTTCTATCGAGAGGGAGTGTTATCATGTATTAATTTATTTTATTTTATGTTTATGTACAGGCAGTGATAGCCTAGTGGTTCGAACGTTGGTTCCTCGAACTTGGGGGCGTGAGTACTAATCCTGCACGCACCTCTAATTTTCAAAAAAATATGTGCGTATTACATATTAATTATCACTTGCCTCGGTGAAGGAAAACATCGTGCGGAAACCTGCACACCTGATAGATCCCATAATGTTTTTGAGGGTGTGTGAAGTCCACCAATCCAAACTTGGCCAGCGTGGTGGACTATGGCCTGAAACCCTCACATTGTGTGAGGAGACCCGACTCCGCAGTGGAACAGTTATATAGTCCCAGAGAGACTCAAATTAAAGATGATTGTTTCTACAAAACAGCGGCAGCCTTTAGAAGTCAGCCACCCATGTAGCGACTGCACTTGGCGTTGTTTAATTTGTTTGATGGCTTATGATTCATACTTCCCATACACGCCTCTACGGAGTTATACCTATAAACGTATTATGTGTGATGATAAATGATTACTGCGAATGAAAAGATTAATGACTGCTAGTCCAACGGAAAAATACTTCAGTTTATATGCGTTACTTATGAAAATACGCATATATTTTAAATTAAGGTCATAGTTTTGCTTCAATTAACATTTCATATGTTATCTAAACTTCCGATTGTATTATATATTATTATGTATATAATATATATTGATGTATATAATATATATATCAATATATATATATATTATTGTATATAATATATATTGATATATATTATATATATATATTATATATCAATCCCTATTGCCCCTTTAGTTAAGTATTTTTTTCTTTGTAGTGATTGTAAAGTTGTAACATGGCAATAAATATATATATATATTTTTTTAATATAAATCTCGAAATCATTTACGTTCAAATGGATTACTTACTGTGTTTAGTACTTATTTGATGAGTATAACCGAAAAACGCACAGACAAGCAAGTGACTCTGCTGTTTTATACTAAGCAGTAATAATTGGTAAATATTTTACGTGTTGTTACTTCCAATTTATATTTTCGGATAGTAGTTGGGAGATATTTTACCGGCGAGTTGAAACAGTTGTTACGTTGTAAACGACAAAACAATAAACATATATATTTAAGATAAAATTTTCCAAAAAATTGTACCTGATGATTCTTGGACGCTCAAACTATTTGCTATGTTTTAGTCCATTTATTTGGTAACGACGAATTGACCCATACTACTATTACTTGTTAGACGGACGATTTACTTTATTGAGTTTGGATTTAAAATTATTCGGTAGATTTGTTGGGTGGCCGGTGAGTGAACAGTTGGCTATCTGCCAGGCTTATATAATTAAGAGGGCTAAGTTTCCATGTTCGAATATCAATATCGTCTCGAGGACTTCCAACTAAAACTCGTTAGGAAACTAATTCTCCAAATGAAAAAGTAATCTTACCAGTGCTTTTGCCTAATTACCTAATTAGATAAAGTATTGGCTTAAATTGTTATGTAATAAAAATATTATTTTTGCGGAGAGAAAATATGCAAACTAATTTTGTAATAAAAATATGAAACAATCAAGTTTCCGCGAAGTCAAATATTTCATGCAAACTTTGTGATTAAATTCCCGTATCCTAATATCGTATACTTTGGCGTCTCCTTAAAGAATTTCAAATTTAGAAAAGCATTTGTTTTCCATTTATTTGCATGTAACTAACTATAGTGCTACTATTACATTTACGTCAAATTTATGTTGATGACTGATGAAGAGCTTAAATTCATACTTCAATTTCAATTTATAAATCCCATAGGGCAAAAAAGTAAAAAGTAAAATAACATCAATTGAACAATAATATTCAATCGATTAACTATACTAAATTTAATAAAGTGAAACATTTTCATAACATTGAAAAGGTCGATCTATGTACATGTGTATAACACGCAGATACATGCAAAATATTTAATGGAAAATTCAGACGTATTTAAAAAGTTCATTAATACATCAGAAACACCTGAAGTACCTACCTGAAACATGACTAAAACACGAAGGTACACACGTTCATTTCCATAGAAGCCATTTTGTACGCGATAGAAAGATTTTGGCGAACAAAGCGAACAACACAAAACATTGATGTGGACCCAAGCGACTATTGTAAGCGAAAAAATATAACGTAGTCTTAAAATATACCAAAGAAGTCTTAAAGAAACATTTTTTCATCATTTTCTCTTTTTTTGTCACGTAACTCAGAAGTCTGTGGTAACTCAAGAATAATTCACTAGAAAGTATGTAAAGAACATCCGCAGCTTGTCGTAGTCATTATTAATGGAAATGTTATTCCGAATCCGCCTCAGTGTTATTCACTCTTACAAAAAAAACTTTACACAAAAACATACACTCTTCTGAAAGAAATTCGCAATTTAAAAACGTTTAAATACATTAAAAAATTAAATACCGGTTCGCAATTTTTTTTCTCACATAACTAAACAGTTATTTTTTTATCAAAAACATTTACGGAATAGGCACCCGTTATATTGTCAATCAAATATCAATCGATCGTAGTGGGATATTGAACACATTATATTTTCGATTTTTGGCACTAATGCAATAATATATATTCAAAACCAAAAAAACTATATATACTATTCTTAGTTACATAACTGAAGAATCCATAGAAAATGACATCATAATTATGTATATTTTAAGCCATCAAAATTATAGCCTTTACAATATACTTATTTTGAAACACAATTACCTCGATTGCGAAATATTGAGATATCGTTTAGGAAGGGATAGGGATTATGAATGTAATCTAAATTGAAACGTGAAACTTGTAAGCCAGCCCGGGGGTAATAAATTGTGCACACAAGCTATCTGCTACGAGCTGCACGCTGGTTGTCGTAGCGTATCGTAGAGCGGTCAACATTCGCGTAGCACGGCGTCAACAGTACTCCAGTATAGAGATTAAAACTGAAAATTCACTAGATTTAGAAAATTAAATA
Organism: Calpodes ethlius; assembly: GCA_018251375.1. Taxonomy (NCBI): domain Eukaryota; kingdom Metazoa; phylum Arthropoda; class Insecta; order Lepidoptera; family Hesperiidae; genus Calpodes; species Calpodes ethlius. The sequence goes on from DWPA01005308.1 coordinate 3,664, forward strand.
GATTTTCAAAACGGAAATAGATTCTGAAAATTAAATATATTCGTACCACAAGCACGTTTTTAAAATCTGGACTCAAAATTTTAATAATTAAATACAGTTGTAAAAATATCAGATTTATTCCTTTTATAAGGGTCGATATATTTTATTTATAAAGTTCAATATACATCAAATTATTGAGTTGGTTACTGATTTATTTTATTGTAGTAATAAAATATTATGTTATTTTTTTATAAGTATACAGTTTACATGTAACACTTGTTAATTATTCTAAACGACTTAAGTTGTAATATATTGAAATATATATAAAAAATGGGAAAGTCAAGGACACACAAATACTGTTTCTTTTCAAATTTTAAAATGTGCATTTATTCGTATAGAACAAAAGTAAATTAATTAATTTAATTCAATCCATCACTGAAAGCCAGTGATACTCAATAAAGTTATCTCCGTCCAATTTATTTGGTAGTACACCTTATTCTATTGTTCCTATTGGTATCATACGCCCTGTTATTGCCATTAATTTATCTATAAATAATCTTATTTTCTGTTGAATAATTGTATTAAACTCACTTTAATTAAGATTTCAATTATAATAATAATAATAAACACAACATAAAATATACTAAACAAATTATTTATATCACAGGGATATTACAAAAACATGATTAAAAATTACAGATAACATTTTGCATTTTAACGTGAAATGTGTGACACACTCCTACTATTGGATAGATAATTTTACGATTCCGAAACCTACATTTTTACATTAATTTACCATGTTTTAATTTTATAATTGTATACTCTATAGCCATTCATTTGTCAGTTATTATTCGGTAAGTATGTGAACACTAACATATACTATAAAATATTAACAATTAAATGATATCTTTCCCATATAGAAAATCTACTTCTTCTTCTTATTTCTTCAACGGTAATGCCTCTAATATACCTCTATATACCAAATAGGTCGATCGTCAGTTTGTCTGTTGCCATGTACTTATAAATACATATATAGTATAATAAGAATATCGGTTTAAAATCGGTCTAAAACAAATCGATTGGACACAATCACGACATCTAGTTGTATAAAAATAAAAAAATAACACACGATGGCCTGAAGCCAACTGTCGGCTTCATCGGGATTAAAACCGCGCTCTCAAATCAATGCAGTACACGATATCAACTGTCTTCCTTTCCACTCAAACATTATTGCCTCATAAATATCAGACGGAAGTTTTTTATTTATTTCTTTTGTGTTTCCTATCTGATGAAGTATGCCCACTCATGGCTGTTCTGTAGCACAACATGAATGATTTATTTATCGAAACTGACAAAAAGTAAACCGTTTTGAAAAGTAACGAGTCCAATATAATACGAGTCCAATACAAGTTCTAAATTAATCAAACCGAGTTGTAAGTAAAGCTGAAACATACAAAACAATTGTGTCAATAACTCACTAAATAAACTTCACTTTACACTATTATAAATGTATTACTTGATAAAGGATAAAAAGTTGAAAGTAACTCTTAGTAAATGCTTCAAATTCATAAAACCAACAAAGTTTTTGTAGAGGTTAATAAGATTAATAGTTTATCAAAAAATTATGTCCCTCTTCGATTTAACGATTTCAAGTTGGACGACCATTTGTTAATATTTAAAATTAAAGGATTGTGAAAAGAAATATATGATTTTCAATTATTATTATGGCTCATGGCCAAAATACATGTATGTCGTAAACCTGGAAAATACATCCACGCAACACCTTTAAAATAATTGTTTGCAGCGATACTAAATATCGTTTTATAATCAACAAAGTGGTACTACGTAATAATGTTGATAAATGCATATGAAGAGACCCGAAAAAATGATATCAAAATTTTATCATAAGTACTATTAGTACTCCATAGTATATATTTAGAACTAAATGTATCAATACACGTAAACCGCATCATAAGCTATGATTTATTGTTAATTAATGTTCTAATTTCAGCAAAACCATAGTAATTAGCTAATGTTATTGTTTGCTATTAATGCTGACAACACATTTTTCAACTTAGTTCGTTGACCTCTGTGACAATGACGTAAAATTCTGCACCGTTTAATCACACTGTAAATATGTGTACCTAATGAGTGTGAATAGTTTAAAATTTCACTAAGTTTCTTTCACCTAATTTTAATAACTACACACACGCAATTTATCTTAGTTCTTTTTCTATTTATATTTAATCTACACCCTTCGCAAGAAAAACAGTTTTTTTATTGAGATTTTATGTAATACTCAACGGTTTAAGACGTTATACATAAATTACTTCTAAGCGTATTTACAGAAGAATATTTAAATGAACAGCAAGTGTGCTAATTCCACCGTGCAACTCGCAGAATCGCTTACGATTAGACGGTTCATAGTGTCAGTGATACTTACAAATGAGGCGTCCCAACTTTGTATATAGAATCAATAGATAGCAGTTTCAAGGATGTACAAATGTAACCGAGAATAGTAAAGATTAAGAGAAGATTAAGTTAGTTTAGATAGAGTTAAATGCTGTTGCTACATCTGCGACGTTTGTGTTTATAGCTGCGCCCAAAATACGCATTAATTAATACGTTAAAAGCTTGGCTAAATTCATGTAGTTTTGCATAAAACTTAATTGTTCCTCATTCAAGTATTATTTAGAAACGTTAATTAGCATGCTAAACTATTCGCCATATTTGTTTTTTATCTTTTTTAATGCGTGCTGCAATTAAATGGATGTATGTTGTGTCTGTCTGTTTTCAAATGTCATGAAGGACTATTTCAGTGCACCAAGTTAATGAACACATTAACTGCTACTGTATGTAGATATTGACTGGTAAGCATTATGTACAGTGAGATAATACGATCTCATTGACAATTGGGGTTAACGCGCTCTCGTACCATTCTGTTTCTCGTAAATGATAATAATAACAATTTTCGAGCATCGTTGCTAGATTATCTGTTAGAACAACAAAATTTTGCCATTGTCTTTCTAACATTACGGTTATATTAACGTGTACACCCAAATGCTCCTTAATTAACACGTAAAAAAACTTGTCTACATTATTCGAGTTTATACAAATTTTACTCCCCGTTAATGTGTATCGATTAATTAGTTAACCACATCTACGTAGTGTCATTGTTCGCGCGTTAATTACCGTGTTTGGAAGCAGATGTGGCCATGACATTAGGAGGACAACGTAATTTATTGTTCTAAGTTCACATTTTATGGCATAAATCATTGTTATACTAGTAAACCCTCCCTTGTTTCACTTCGGAAAAGATAGTCCTTAACTTTACCTAAAGAACATTATCTACCTGCTCTAAAAGCATTCAGACTGGATATCACAACTGAACTCCAATTAACAGGAACATTTTCATGCTGTTTCATGTAATATTTTTTACACAGATGACACAGATTTTTAGACACTTTATGCCCTTGCGAATTAGTAAAAAACTAAACATGCATTTCTGTCAAGAATAGTTTCTGTCAGTTTTACAGATAACTTTACATTTTTTACTTGTTCCAGACAATCTTTAATTCCTTATTTCAGATGACCCTGAACCCTATTCTCTAAATATAACCTATGTTTTAAATTGAAAGATTCTTAACTTACTGGCGAAGATTTCATAAAAATTGGTTCAGCCGTCCCGGATATCATCAGACACAAATATTCTGACCGGGTAGACTCTTCAATTTTATTTATACGTACAGACGTATATATTATGATTAGTTTTATATCCTTGATAAATTTTTGATTCCACCCCTTTTTCATTAATGGATAATTTCCAGGCTATTTAATAATCTACGTCTTTAGAGTTTCAAACCATCTCGATGACAAATTTCATCTAAATCGGTACAGTGAATTAAGAGTAAAAAGCTAGCAGACAGACCGACAAAAAAGATACTTTCGCGTTTATATTATTAGTTTCGATATGTCACTAATATCTATGGAAAATCACAATCTCCCACAAAATTGTCTTTATTCTCAGCACTTGAATATGAAAAAAATTTAATATATAAATGCTAGGTATTTTAAATTTCGCTGATCTAGTGAAAATATGAAACATGAAATTGGCGGCTAGCCAGTTGCTTGCCTCATGCTATATAACAAAAGGTTTTATATCAGAAAATTGTTCCTAGAACAATAGAAGAAAGTATGTATTAGCTCTCTGTACCAAGCCCATTTAATCCGTATCCAGGGTTCTTATTCAAACTTGAGCAATGAATGAATTTGTGCATGTTTTTTTTCCATCAATTTAACACTAAGAAACTTGTTAAGTGGCAACTGCACTTACGGCTGCAAAGAAAGCTGAATACCTCATGTTATTTGTGGAATGTCATATTCATACAATAATATTTTTTTTTACAAATAAATAAACATTTATAAAGGCATCGAAACACACATTAATGTAAACATTTTTTAATTTTTTATTAACGATAAGATGAGATAGTTTCCTGAATCGAACAATAGTTTTTCCAAACTTACAATTTCTCACACCATGAGGCGAACGAGGAAAAAAACATTCTAACTATACAACTAGTTCATTTATCAAAGAAAAACTTTTAAAAATGTTATTCCGCCCACTTTATCTGAGTAACGTGAGTATGCGTATGACAAATTAAAGTATTCTAGTACTAAAGACTACGGACGATCAGATGGATGGAGATAGCAAAACTATAATATTTTCGTTCTGAATGCGGAATCCTTATGGCTTGGAGGTTGTTTTTTCTTTTAACACTAAACATTCTTGGCCGGTAACGCTTCATGATGCCTATGGTGTTACTCATGTCCAAATATGACAATAACCATCAGGTAACTTAACTACTTGTTTGTCGACATTTATATAAAAAAAATGATAAAAATATTTTATCTTCATAAAAATGCTTTAATGACCAAGATTCTCGTGGGACCCAGCCAAAGGCAACGTTAAATCTAGCGGCACATTATGAGGTGATTTGAGACATGTTATCGCGGTGCGAAGCTGTGATAAAGCCGCCACGAGACATGTCGTCCGTAATATTCATCGTACATTACTCTATCGCCCCTTAAACGTGCTCATATCGCCAAGGATTTTTTTTCACAAAATTTTTTCCCCCAGTAGTCGTCGGCGTCGTCACTTCCCTCCTACATCTGTTATGTTAATAGTCCACTTGACCAAACCACGAAAAATACCTGCGCCATTTGTGGACAGAAATATTCAACAAAAGTTAGGGGTTGTAATAAAACGAAATGACTAATAAAATTCAATGTTTGTTATTAACCTGAGTATAAAAAGAGCAGTATAGGTTAGATTATATGGAATGATTATTATCTACCTGAATTATCAATACTCGCATAAGCGTATTTGTAATTTTTTAAAGTACTAGTCATAAAATTATATTAGGTTAGGCTTTTATTGCACTTGCAAAATTAAGTCCATGGTTAACTGTAACTTTTATCAAACGTTATGTTTCTCTGAACTCTATAATATTGCTATTGAAAAATAATTTTATACAGGAGCCAGCTTACACCAAGATTTAAGAATTGCTATTTACCGGACCGACTTTTAGTTGAACCAGTAAAAGATGATGAAGCAGTTGAAAGTCAACCTGAGTGTTCCAGAACCACCAGCTTACGCCTTCATTTAATTATTACTAGTTATGGCCCACAATGCGCTTCGGGAAATGTTTGTCTTAAATCTTTATACCCACAGTCGAAAGAAATTGCGATTATCCATTACATTATCATATCTTTATTATATGCGAACTGCTTCAAATAAAAGATTAATAATAAATAATGTTAGCCCAAGCTTATTACAATATATTAATGAAAAACAGTGTTAGAAAACTCAGCGACTGAATTAAGCAACGATGATAAATATCCCGACTGACTTCACGAAAAAATTTTATAATACCAATAATAAATACATTAAAGACTTAATAGTAATATTGATAACATTAATTACGTGAAAGTCCATCTATTGGGGAAAAACTGCTTCTATTGCCTGTTAGAACTCTCTGGTTTGTGGCAATATCCGTGACCGCCCCAATACGGCCAAAAAGGTGTTAATATTCAAAATACAGAAATAATTAAATGTATGAAAATACAAATAGCCTTTGACCACTAGTTCTCTAATTGTAAAAGTAATTTGTAAAACTGTATTTAATTATACTACGTCATGCCTACTGGTAGCAAATGGCAATCACTTTTCATTTCTCCAAAGACCCATTTGTATCAGACACGCAAGTCATTACAAGACACTTCTGAGGAAAAGAATGCGTACCTACCTGCGATACTCGCAATCGTCGAAATAGCTAAGAGAAGGTTTCCGTTGAAATTGCTTTCACTTGCATTAACTTTTGTTACGGGTTTGTATTAAAGTAGCTATTCTTTTTGATATCAACTTGTAAATGGAATACAGTAATATGATGATACTCCCATGAATTAAATTTAAAACTTATCAGGAATAAAATATTAAATGAGTTATTCAATTCCTAGTAGGAAATAATAATTACTGTGCACGATATTTGTTTTTTATATAGAGATATGTAATTATAGTTTACTCTGGTTTGCGGTTCGAAGTATTCACTGCAAGAAATGAAATAGAAAAAGTATATCTACATTTATCCTAATATATGAAATCTAAAAATAACATTTACTATAGGACAAGATTATTATCCGGATACGAGTGGAGGACTGGTGAAAAAGTCGTAACTGCAAACAGACTATCAAGGATAGGAAATAGCGGCTCGACCGCTGCCTCACGCACGGAAATGAGCCTCGCGCAACCACTCGCACGCACTTGCACAACTGAGTATTACATACTGCCGGAACAACGAAAAGTTACTTTTTCCATTTATTTGGTATCCAAGAAGCTTTACATCCCTAACCGACCTCAAATAAGACTGCGGTTCCTATAGTTCTATAAACCAGTAACTCTTTTAATCGAAATGGCCACTTAACTAAAACTGTGTAACAATGTTGCCCAATGAGAAAAACATTTTGGAGTAACAATGTGAGATATCGCTACAGAATTTTTCCCGTTCAGTAAAAATATTTATGTGACACGTCTAGATTCAGTACCAGAGAATAATCTGGGTGCTTTCGTGAAATAGGATATATAGGGATATCAATAAAAAAAATGAGTTGGAGATTTAGGTGGAGAGAGGCGCTTTTCGCTTCAGAGTCTTTACCCTGAGTAACATGGTGAAAAATGTACAGTAGAATCGATAACTACGTGCGTTAAAGAATATAGATAGCCACTCGCATCACTCTCCGTTTTGCCTATTACATCCATCTATAGCACGCCATCGCCACAAAAATGCCTCACCTGGCTTGCAAACTCCATTTAAATCTCAACATAATGTGCACCAATTTAAAACCAGTTGTACGTTTGTTCAATTGATTTCGGAGGCTGGCTTTATTTCCTTGCGTAATTTGATCAGGAAGGTTTCGGGAATCTTATTCGGGAGTGGTTCAGTTTATATTCGACGGCAGTATTCGTACGGCACATTTGCTTCCAATTCAATTCTCTACTCGGCTCGTTGCAGCAGTGAATGAGCCATCGCAGAGATTGTCTCCACGCTCGCGCGCTCCGTCCTCGCCCCACATCTATCGCACTAACAAATATCCAAAGGAAATCGTGTTCACGATTCGCGATATTATTATCTACGTTACGATTATGTTTTTTTTCAAACCCCATATTCACTGGGCTATCAACAGAGAAGACGTATTGTTTAATGGGTTGTTGATTTGTAAAACATGAGTAATAAGGAAGATTAGTTAGATCTCGTATATATTACAAAATACTGTAAAATAAAATATGTATGTAAGATTGTAAATTGTTTCCATTTTCAAAGTTATTTTCAGTGACGTACGCATACATAATTTTATATTTATATTTTTATTTAATCGTATTATAGGCAAATAATATGTATATTATATAATAGTAGCAATTAAATTAATATATTTTTGAGATCTTTATTTAATTTAGGTACATATCAATAGACAATCAAGAATTACTTATGAATTATTATATTTAAATTTATAAACACAGCCTGCTTCCAAGAATCGTATTTTATGGTGAAATGATTTATACATTACTCATATTTTTTTTCTCTTAGAAGTTTTCTTCCTAAACTGTTGTTTTCCGCGTCATTGCTTAACAATTTCTTATACAATGACCAAACACGTACTACAGATAATGGGCTATTTCTGATATTGTTGTACAATACAAAAAAAATATTTTTAATATTTACTGGGTATTATAATTCCAGAACCTTCGGTAC
>DWPA01005309.1:0-11946 GCA_018251375.1 Calpodes ethlius
ATGGACCTCATGCCTCCATGTTCGGAAAACCAACGTTCTAACCACTAGGCTATCATTACACAGGGTATTAGTTATTGAGTTATAAAATTTAATTCAGAATCTGTAAGCAAAGATGAAATAAAAAAATATCAAGGAGGTATGATTCTTGCCGTTGAGCAAGTGATACGATGAATAAATCAAAAATACAAATTATATTATTATACCTTCAATAAAAGAGTTGGCTACAAATTGAAAAAGAATCAGAAATGACAAATAAATTTCTTAAAAAAAAAACTTATAAACACAGACGAAAATTATTATCAATAGTTTTCCCATAAATGTCTATAAACATGGCCGCCTCGGGCCCATAAAAATTATATCAACCGACACACACGCGGAATTGATTTCGGAATTGAATAATAAATTTCGCGGATTCCGAATGCAAATTTTTTATTTGAACACTTTTTATTTTCACCTGAGTATGCCGGTCTCGGGATAATTTTTTGTTTCATTTTCACCCGTAAGTACCGTGATTCTGTTGCAAGTGCCGGTTTGTAGGCTGTAAAAAATATCGTGAATGAGGGTATCTCGAAAACAGTACTAGTAAAAGAAAACAACACTTATTTTTCTTATTTCAATTTACTGGCTTTAATTCAAAGGCGCCAAAAGAAAAGCAAAACAAATCTCTACAACTGTAGTATAAAATACAGAAATTACCTTTCATAAAGAATAAATACAGAGTAAAGTAAATAAAATTTGCACAAACCCCAACTTTAAAACCAGATTGAAATTTGAAACAGATCTGCGTTGAAACATTTTTCAAGCTCAAAATGAAAATTTGAATTTAGTTCCAATATTTTATTTAAAACAAGCCTCACTAAATAAAACACGATGAAAGCATTTATTTCCTATACGGTGCTTTTCCACGCCTCTGTACTCGTACAAGTACAGTCGGGTACAATCATCATAAATTATTTACTTTAAAAATTCAACGTTCAAGTTGTAGGTACTGCCAATTGGAAAATAACGTTAAATAGAGTGAATGACTAAAAATTTACATTTTGTGAAGGTGTTTTAAATAATAATTTAATTTTAAATTACTATGAGTACATGCACCCTGACCTGGTAAAAAGAATTGAAGCATTGTAGAGAGCAGGTTTCAATGCCTTTTGCACCGTTGGGTGCTGAACAAACTAACGAACAGTTTGTTTTGATGATGTTTACTATCACATTACTACTCTAAATTTAATTGATTAATAAAGCATTACTCATGACAAAGTACTGGAATATGAACTATTTTATAGAGATGTATGTGCTTAAGTTCGTTTTAGCGGCAATACTTATGATGATTACTTTTTTTAAGTTTCAGTATTTTCATCATCATCATCATCACAACCGATAATTGTCCCACTACAGTTTTCGGGTCTTATATCACATGTAAGGGGTACAGGCCACAGTGCACCACGCTGGCCAAGTGTGAATTCATAGACTTCACACACGGTCCAGAACAATATAATATTATGGAGATCTCTTAGGTGTACAGGTCTCATCACGATATTTTTCTTCACGAAATGAAGTGAAAAATTAACTTTTAATACGCACATAACTTTTTGAAAATGAGAGAAGTACGCGGGATTAGAAGTCACGCCCCCACGTTCGGTAAACGAACGTTCGAACCACTAGGATGTCACTACTTAAAGCACGAAACATATTTGTAAATCATGTTTAGTGTTATTCAATGAAAAAGCGCTCAATAAATTAGTGATATAAAGCACGACAGACATTTTTATATTTTGTTTATATTCCGACGGTGGCAATAATAACGTAGTTAGTGAGTTATTATTGTTAAAAATTTAACAATATGTTTAATTAAATTTCGGTTAACATGGAATTCGCATGAACGTCAAATGGGGTGACAATCAAATCAAATTAGGCGAAATTGTCGGTGAACGGACGCGCATGTGTAAATCGTGGGTAATTGTCCGCTAGGCAAGGATTCGATGGTGCGGTTAAACCGCGCGTTTTTTTTGCACCCCCACAGCTATCAAGCCGTTATTGCGAGACAATACAATTTAAACATTGATGTAAAATTCTCAGTGTCTTCCGCAATATGTATATTTCAGTAGAACGTATTTTAATTTAACTTTAATGTCTGATAGATATATAGCTTGAGCAAGACGAAACTCCATAAAATGATGCCTGTAAAAAATCGATTTCGAAAAAATATTATTATTATTAATACCAGTAAATTTGTCACAGAATTACTCTGTCTGTTATAAGTCATATAAAATTTGTATACAAGTCTGTGCACGTAATAATCGGTATAAGAAACCGCCGCGTCATAAACGCTACATCGAAACCGCAGCTAACGTTCGTTCGTTACTTCACCGGGCAACTCGCGCGTGGGCGGCAATTATCGTGTCTATCTGCAATCGTGTCAGCCGCTTTAAAAGGTTAAAGCGCTCAAATTGTCTATCTTTTACTATTTATCTATAATTAAGCGGGATGTAATTGAGCTAATAGCTCTATTTGTAGCGACGCTCGGCCGGCCGGAGGCGTTCAGTGGAACATGAGGTGTTTTACCGGTAAGCAATGGAATAGTAAATTATTTATTTATTCATTCATTCACTATATATCGCACGCGGATTAGTACGCGTGTGAGAAAAGAACAGCAAAAAAAAGGTTATCAAATCCTAGCAAATAGCTATGTCTGCTTATTGTTAATTAGTCTTACAATTTAGTGTATCCATTAGTACAGGTTGTTTCGGTGAAGGAAAACATCGTGAGGAAACACATCTGAGAGTTCTCCATAATGTTCTTGAAAGTGTGTGAAGTGTACCAATCCGCACTTGGCTAGCGTGGTGAACTATGGCCTGTATCTTTCACAATGCGAGTGAACATCCGGGCTCAGTAATGGGACAGTTTTGAGGTGTGATAGTACTAGGGTAGTGACAGCGTGCAAAATTTTTCAGTTCGACAATAATCAGTTAAAACTATATATCTATAACAATACATAGTATAAAAACATACCTTGTAAACTGAAGTAGAAGAAGATGTAATGTGTATTAATATATATTGTAAATAATCATATTATTTTTAGTTTATTAGCATTATATAATAACCTGACTAAGCTATACTGCAACGATTCTGTAATACATTGAAAAGAGCGAGGTCGTTTTAACATGTATGTTATGATCAGTTTCAAGTGCTCAGCTGGTTCCCGAGAAGACTAGTCAACTGGTCGAAAGTTGTTATTGTCTTCTATGGACATCAGACCTAAAGATATCACCGATGTCTTACCAGCTACGAATGAAAGAAATGACTCTCAAGCTACACAACTTATTGTGCTACCACTCGCTCTTGAAAGCAGGTGGTAGCTAGCCGTGCAGGTTTCACAGAATGATATAATTATAATAATTATATTAATGAATTAATACTAATACTGATAATATAATCGTGATGTGTAAATTTGCTACCAGTCAAGCTGGCGTCTGTTGTATTTCACGTCATGAGATTGGGGTCAATGACCTAAGACGTTACAAAACGATTATTTTTTAATGATTATGATAACCTAATTACGCGTTAAATTAGAAGTCTGCAATAAAATTATAGTAAAGTAAAGTCACGTTTAAAACAACAATATTGACCGTGGTAACTTTCTATCTGAAGGGAAATTAGGAATATCTCATTATTGATTTTAATGATTACTTAGTAATTAAAAGACAAATCTAAAGTGAAAATAATAATCCTATTTATTAACTACTAGTTTCGAACCGCGGCTTCGCCCACGGAAAAGTGGTTTCACATTAAGAAATACATAAAATGGGCACTTGACATTTAAATCACTTTATATAAACTTTTGTACTTTAAATATTAATCCCAACCGGGCATTGAACCCAGGACCCAACGATCAGTAGAGTGGGTCGATCCCAATAACACAAGGTTAATTTTATTTTGTAAATCCCTCAGCATTTATTATTCGATGTTACAGAGTCATTCGATGCTGAGTTTTTAAATTGGGTACATTACCTATAATCAGTAATCACCAAACTATTCTGTTTGTCTGTTTGTGCGTCAAACCGAATCGCTTAAACATTGCAGGCGCTTAACAATCGGACCGTAGCATGAGATCAATTCAAACAAGTATTATACCACGTTAACTCCGCAAATGTCATGCAAATTTGGACGTTATCGCGCTAGCAATACGGGACCGGGGGAATGGCGATATGAAAGCCAGCGTGGTACTGTCAATAGCGGAATTAAAGCACGCACGCTTAATATTTGCTGTGTTTCGGCTGTGGTAATGAGATGCGAGCGACCGCGTAGCTTTTATGAGGCTGCAGTCGAATTCTATTCCAGTGCTTGGCGTAAATCGATTTATGGAGGTGACTGTACCAGCGGTTTATTAGGTCTTTACTGTACGAGACTGACTGTAAGACAGTTTGACTGATAATGGACAGTTTTGTGACAATACTTTGTAAGCTAAAGCTATTGATTTCCAAGCTAGATACAGCATTATATTTTTTTGTGGAGTAGGAGAATTTTTAACAGCTTTCCAGCTTTTTTTCTTTTCTTCCTTTCCCAGCGACCCTTTGATGGTGTCACTGATGAGATGGTCCGTCTATTGCTGGTCGGCTTTTGACGTTAAAGACATCGGTCCTTATTATGTCTCGTCCATCGGATCGCAGTTCCGAAGCATACTGAGTGGTAGGCACTATCGGGCTGAACGGATTAATTACTGGACGCCGGGCACTCTCGTTTCGCATGTAATCTAAAGATAATACATGATATATGTAGGAGAATTTGGCTTGTACTACGGCTATCGCAAGTTCTGCATCAATGCTTCAATATATAAGTTCAAACATCGTTCATATTTTAAATTGCATAAAGTTTTCGATTTATCTGAACTGCTCTCATCGAATTATTAAACGATTTAATAATTTATTCGCCGTAGTCGTTCATATGTCCTAATTAAATGTCATATACACAACTCAAATACCCCGACGCAAAGCAACCAGTACCTCCATAACATAAGAAAAATGCATTTCTAGACAGCATCTGGATGGAACGCCTGTAGGCGAATAACAGTGTGCAAGGTAAAAACAGGAAAGGAAAATACAAAAATCCGTTGAAATCACGTCGTAGCAGTCAAGTGAACGCAATCGCGACAAGAGAACCGCATTACACTTTTATAAAAATGACGCTATCCGGGCCCTCCCTCCAGCAAGGTGTTGGGGGTACAAATAATTTATTTCTCTCCATGAACACAGACAACATAAGCCGCGGGAAAAATAAGCAAACTATCCACTTATAGAAGGTTGAGACGCAACGAAACTGAACCGCGAACCGCGAATGTCAACTCTGCGGTCGCGACACTGGGGTCCTTTTGGCGCCGTGTCCGACGAAAGGGTATAAATTTCTAGCCAGGACGGGAGCGGCGCGTCGACCTTATTTAATTTCATAATAAATTGCAATAATTGCATTAGTCGAACCGGCGCAGAAATAAATCAGACGATACGGACGTCTCGCGACGAAGTCCGCTGTCGAGTGGTAAAAATGACGCGCCATTGCTCCGTGAATTATGTCTCGGTGCGTTGTCCCGACGTCGTAAACTTGAAAATACGTCGTCAGGAAGTAATGGCCGTTCTATCAATGAGTTCGGTAAAGTACTTCACTTGTCGATACTCGCGGTGAGTCACTGCGAGACCGCGCCAACCTTATTTTTAGCTCTGATAACATATCTCGAGTTGGGAAGTCAATTTATTTAATGGCTCACCAGAATAACTTTACAACTTAATAATATTGCGATAAATCTTTTATGAGATCGAGTTGAAAACAAGTTTACTTTTATATTATTATTTTACTTCGACTGAAACAACAATTTTCCGCAGGATATACTCCTAGTAATTGAGAAACCCTGAAAACTTTAAAACCATGCTTAATTCTCAGTGAGATTCGTGTGCCATTAAATGATCAAATGCCACTTGAAGATCTATTTTGTGTCTTTGCAAGTTACATTAACTGTAACTGATTTATTTATGACGTTTTCTTAAAGAACAATAAAATACTACAAGAAGAATAAATTCTTCTTGTTCTAACATCACGTTTAGGTTAGCTAAATTCATTCAGGCTTTGCAACTTCATAGACTGTTTTATCGTGTTCAATTAACATAAAACTGTGGCCGTATATCTTCCGAAGTCAGCGTCGTCTAACCCTCGACTCTATTATGGGTGAAAATATCCCGACAACTTATGAAGATTCGATTAAGACTGCGCTAGATTACACCCCGATACATGGAAAAACAATTACGGGAAACGCTGAAACAATGACAGAGTATAAATTTAATGCTTTGTTTGCAGTATCTTGACACTCTGTGGTCTTCCCGACCTATGGGGTAAGAATTAAGAGGGTTAAACAATGTGGGCCGTTAGTAGGATTTATCGTTTTTAAGATAAACTTAAACGGGTATTAGTGTGTTAATTACGTCGTACAGTAAGCAGATGCTGCAGTGTATTAGAGGGAATTGTTGTATTTAATTGCATTGCGTTGCGTCTCTGCCATTCCCTCTGGTCTTTAGGCACTGTGTTCAGGGTTTATTTATAAAATTTATAGCGTTCATTTCATCTCAAACTTTACTTCGTAATTGAAACATCTTGTTATTTTCATTTGTTGGTTTTCACAAGCGAATTTAAGCAATTCTGGACATAGAATTACTTTTTGGTACACACAGAATTATGAGATTCTATGACAAATAAAATTAAGTGGTTGATTAATTCTGATTTTGGTTAGTAAATGAAATATTCCGGAATATAATTACGGTACGTACTGTTCTACGCTAGCCCGCTTGAGACATTACCGAATTTGTTTATTTATGTAAATTCCCACCAAATATGGCCGTTCTCGAGAAAGAAAGAACAATGAAATTAAAAAGCGCTGAGCCCATAATTATATTACCTGGATCTCCAAATTTGCAACTAAAACATTTCATCTTCCAACTGTCTACTATTTGACTTTTATTTTGGATGGTTTTACGAATTTCTTTTTCAGAATAACGAATTTGTTAATGTTTGTGTAATTCACAGATCTTGAAAAACGGTTAGATCTAGGACTTTGGGTTTCAAATACAATCTAGTTCTAATCATGTTATATATTCTGATAAACCTCACGAAACACCAGATAAACTACATAACAGAACAAATTATTTGTTTAACAAACTATGTTATGCGTTGAATACACGTCAGTAAGTAATTTGTGGATTACTTTCTTTGGAGTATGTAGTTGACATGTTATTTACAAATGAATGAAAGCATAGTGTTTACATTAACGGCTCGAGGTTAAGATTTACTCGTAACTACATAAAGTACAATAACCGAGCGTCCGTTACTCCGAACACCGCCGTATATCACACGCTGTTCGTGCATCCATCGGAATCTGAGCCGCATACTAATAAACCATACCACACAGATCTAAAATACAAGACATACAAACCGATTATGCTTTGAAAGACACATCGTTAGCTATGTGTGTTGTTTTCTCATCATCATCAGTGTTTATAATGTCTTTCAACTAGGTTTGGATTCCGTCTTGCAAACCAAGAAGCTAAAGTTATGGTTCATCGTTGGCTACATCTTAAATCCATGACAACTATGTCTCATCGTAAGGAACCAAGTCCTATGTCTCATCGTCCTGTCCTTGCTGAAAGGATGAGGTTATGGCGTTAAGTATCTCCTGGTGCAAATCGCTGAGCTTCGTATCGTAGCACTCTTACATTATAGTGGTATTTATACCTGCTTTGTTAACTACGAGAAAGATAATATTTTAACACTAACCTTGAAATATTTTAACGTATTACAATCGCAGTATCAAAGAGCAAGAAATATTGCGGGCCTTATTTTATGCTTAGGTCGTCAAGGATGCCTTAGATGTTACCGAAGTCTATATAGACAATGAACATTTATTGTCAGATGGATCGTGTCTTTGTTTGTCTGTTGTTAATGTAAAAAAGATCTACTCTTTTTTCCCATTTCTCTAAATCTACTATCTCTCACCAACACAAAATAGGTCACAAGTTCACGGCTATCTTCTGTTTCTTGCTTCTTGGGCTTATTCTTCTGTGGCAAAAAGTTTTTAATCTCTAGAAAATGCTATTATAATAGATATATTACATAATGCAAATTCTGGCCGACATGAAAAAATATAATATTAATAATATAAGTCGATTATTTTTTTAATAAGCGTTTTTTTGTTTTTCTCCGCATAATATTGATATGTTATTGTGTTATATTGACTTTAAAACAATATTAAATTACAATTGGTTTTTAAAGTCGTCTAAATGACTAGGATAGGAATAAATTTGTTTTAGCCGCATCCAGTATTCGATTCTTTCTTATCGATCTTACATCTTTTGAAGATCGATAGACTCTTCCATTGTTTTGGTTCGGTAATCGATTAAAATGAATACCGACTGTCAGTTCATTACGAATCCCAACTTTTAAAACGACGTGAGCTGAATTTGGTTATCTGTTTAGCGAGGTTGGTTAAGTTTCGGGAATTATGATCTTGAATGTTACTTTCATATTCATGGCTTTCAATTTATTATAAGACCACCGCAGAGCATGGACCGTTCACAACTTAAAACACCGCCCGTTTCACAATGTCTCCTTACAGTTCATACTAGAGTAATAAAATCTAGTATCATATGTTGAAGGACACTTCATAGTGTGGTTTACAATTGAACCCTGGAATCTGAGGGCCTATTATCACTGGGTTATGTAAAAAGAGTTCACCTCTCGGTAATTAAATCTAGAAGGCAACTCTCGACATGTTCCATAAACATCGCAGATGTATATTTAGCCTTAAAGGCTGTATTAGGAGGAATTGTTCGGATCCTAAACTAACACTACCTGGAAGTCAAACACACAGTGTGGATAAATTACATTTGGTATCGTTCCCAGGTTTTAGGAAATACAGGAGATTGAAATTACTCAAATACCAGAAGAGCAAGATTTAATAAAGAAAAAATTCATTACGCATCGTTTTGTAATCTTAAGCTATCAGATATGACATTACGTCAGTGACATTTACGTCATGCAAGGAATTTTTTTCTTTTAAGTGTGGACAAAATACGTGGATACCAAAAAGTTCACATACAAATTGCTGAAGAAAACGCATTCTCCATACAAATATTTATCCCTAATCCATTTTAAACCTTT
Organism: Calpodes ethlius; assembly: GCA_018251375.1. NCBI lineage: Eukaryota > Metazoa > Arthropoda > Insecta > Lepidoptera > Hesperiidae > Calpodes > Calpodes ethlius. The sequence continues at coordinate 9,193 of DWPA01005309.1, forward strand.
ATTTCTACAACAAAATGTGCCCTGTATCCGTCTCCTAGTGCTAAGCTACCTCCACACCAATTTTTAGCCAAATCGGTTTAGCCACTTGTGAGTTATAAATAGTGTAACTAACACGACTTTTTTAATATATACAGTTTTTTTAAATATGGTTAATTTAAGTTTAAAAATAACCTTTTTCGATTTCCATGCTATTTGATAATAAATGACTTAACAAACATTTCCAGTTCTTAATATTCTCAGAGCCAGCTCCACAAGATATTCATTGAAATTTAAATCGGTTAAAAAACATCCACTCACTCAGTTATCTCTCTTATCCGGTTGTAATATAATAACTATTTGAACAATATAATTGATCTCTTGGTATTCTATTATGAAATCAATAACTTTCTAAATAAGCATAAATTAATTCTCGTAAAGCCAAGATTAGAACAATGAATGACAATGTTTGTCTTGCCTGTCTGTTTCGTCACTACACACATTACAACGATAGATTAATTTAATAACGTATCATATTTGATGGACGATATTATGCCTTAATTATATGTAACTAAGTCGAATTTGCTGCAAAAACTAATTTTAGCCACAACAGACTTTATATTGTGTCAGTCAAATATTCAATATTCTTACGACACATAATTCCGTAAACGTTCAATGTCCTGATTGTGTGTAATCCAGTCAATTTTGAACCTTTACAACTCGTATTAAGGACTACACGATGGGTCTTAGTGAAATGACATGATAATACACGTTGAAAATGAAATTAAGATGGCCCATTGAATGCAAATCGAATGACGGACGACAGACGCCGTCCAATATCTCGGTCGGTGTATCGATTGACATCTTTATGTGATGTTTATCGGTTTTTCAGTATCAGTTAGCTGTTTTAATATTTACTTTGGATGTATTGTTGCTTATTATCCTTAGTATTTAACTCAATAAGATTCAAACTTAACGTTGCATTAATATCTGTTACTAACTTCAGGCAATTTACGAAATATAGGTAGACCGATGACGGCATCTCTCCCTATAACCGAGTAGGCGTAGAAAACGCTGTTAAGTTGTTTTAGTTGGGATTCGATTACTTCAAAACTTTGTTACAAGACTGCTAAGCTTGTTTTAATTATGGTGTTTAAACAAAAATTGTTCTAGAAAAAGATTTAAGTCCTGCAATGAGAATACGACTACGTATTACTTAAATTTGTGTTTACGTTTTGGGCTGCTAACAAATGACTTATCATAACCCAACTTCCCGGATATTTTTTATTTTTACGTAACTATATATACAAAACAATTGTAATTACGAATAGTATTATTTACACAGATATATTGACTTTTTCGTGTTAGTGTATACTAATTAGTGATAATCCTCAAGTGGTCATTACAACCAAGACTTAAATATATTATCGCAGCGCTGGAATTAAATTTTGTGTACTTTTAATTTAAGTAGATAATCACTTTCATTTTGTTGTTGACAGTTGTTAAATAGAATCTGAAGATAATTTTGAAGACAATACTTTATCAACTGATAAAAAATCTCTCACACTACTAAGATTACGTCAAGCTGCGCGGTACACCGTACACATTATTATGTTGTGCATCATTAGGAAATTGCGTTGCCACGTGTACATGAATAAATTAGACATTAGACGCTGTCAAGCGTGACTAATGACGGTATTACCACAAACAATACCAGCGTGGACCTACCGGGATAACATAAAACGATTTAAAACAACACCCTTATCACCTAGAACTTAAAGGTGATAATATTTGGATGAATACTGAAAGATTGAAATGAATTATGAAGTTGTTCAAAACGGTACAGACAGGAGATGTCTAATAGAGTGTCTACAGATAACACAGAACATACGGTTACGTGGGTGCGAATGAATGAATATTTTTATAAAGTCACGGCCAACGTTAAAGTTTCGTTCAGAATATAAAATAATAGCAGCTATTAGCCAGAAAAAGGTTTAAGGTTAAGAGCCACTAAATATGTGAAATTAAAAATAGCGACGACAAAAATAAAATGAAGTTTATAATATAAATAGTACCGCTTGATGACTGTGCAATCCTTACTTGTAGATCTTTAATGATGATTTGCAAAGCAGCGTGGAGAGTAAATGCGCTGTTTAACTAAGAAGTTACTTTGGTGTACCTGATACTGTGCATTATTGAATAATCTTTGTCGATGTTGTCGCCATCTAGACAGTTATTAAGATGAAATTGATGGATACGTCAAACCCAAACAGCAAATTGCGTGAAAATGCCTTTTTCATTGACTTTATTTATGAGTAACCTGAGACAAATATCAATGCTTCGTAATGTACAACCACGTCCATATCACTAAACCATGTTTTTGAAGGCATTGATGGATGCTTCTAGTGTTAACGAAGCTTAAAATTTGTTTTCATATTATTGGCTGATTAAGTAACTGAAATGTTAACGGTGATAATACAGGACAATTGAAAAATAAAGAAATCTTCAGAGAAAGAAGCTGTGATAGGGAATTCGACAAAAGTCTCACTATTGAAGCTACATACAACACCTTATCAAGGGGATCGTGGAGCGCACATTATGTCTGTTGTCGAACAATATTTAAATTCACCATTGTTTGTTTCTCCGTCTGATTTACGTGAGGAAATGGAACACGAAGACCAGCCACGGACACCGCTTGCGGGCTGATCGCTTCTACAGATACTTTCTTGAAAGGCTCAAGAAATTTACTACCCGGTTAACATTTAAACAAATTTCTTC